>CABFWO010001012.1:145008-156518 GCA_902155825.1 Timema genevievae
GTGTATTAATCACAACTTGTGAATGTGAGGAATGCCAGGCCTCCACCGTGGTTCGGATTCCACGTTAAACTGTAGGTCCTCCATTTCATCTCACAATCACCCTACCATTACACATTAGCGTAAGTGCGTATAACCCGAACGGGTAGTAAGACGCGGTGCTAATATTATTATTATTATTATTATTATTAATAATAATAATAATAGTCATGCTAATGATTTTAGTGACGAGCAAGGTTTTATACAAACTCTGTTCATCGTAGGAATTGTTTTCTGAAAGGCCTTTTTCCCTACCAGAAATATATTATATAGTAGGATATTGGTAGGAAAAAAGATCTTTCAGAGAGTTATTCCTACCGTGAATGGAGTATATATGAAGTGTACCCACACTTGCGTGGAGGGAGAGTGGAAAACAATTTAGGTAAAAACCAACCATCCTAAGTACACTCGACTGGGATTCGAACCTCGGTATCCCCGTGATCGGGAGTCTAGTCTACTGCAAGAGCAGCGGCTTATACCATGCGGCCACTGAAGCGGGTATTCCATACTTACGTAGATTGTTTGGAATTCATATCAATGAGAATACGTGTGCTTTAGGACAGTGAAAATATACAGAGTTTCATCCATTTAAACAAATAATACAGATATAAGCTCACGCCAATGTTAGACATACCTGTGAATACACTACTTCATTTTTCTAAAGCATTCAAAAACTTAAGCATAATTTAATAATGTCAAAACCCGCTTCGGTGGCCACATGGTCTAACACGCTAATCTCGTGTTGGACTGGACTGCCGAAGACGGGAATATCGGGGTTCGATCCCAGTCGGGTGCACTTAGGTTGGTTTTCCCTCCACGCAAATGCTGGTGCCTTTCCTCTAAATTGGGCCTGTATATTCCTTAACACATTAGTGTAATTATTACTTAGGCGTATAACCCGAATGAGTAGTAAGACGTTGTGCTAATAAAAATGTAAAAATATAAACGCCACGAAACTTCCCCACTCTCTCTACATAATATGGCATTTAACAAACGAGGTGATAGCGTCAGAGCGTACATACTGCATGTTGCATAGGGCATATACCACAATACCATACACACTGGATATAAACTGTTCTATTGCTCTATGGCGAGCTACTTTAGTGGATATCATCGCTGAGAGAACTACTTGGTTAATATCGGGAAACAGCGTTTCTACCATCTCATTTTTGTGTGGCCAGTCTCCCTTCAAATACGCGTATAAGACGAGTTTCGCAGCACTGGTTAATCGAGGTTGACAGCAGATCCTTCTTACCCAAGCACACCACCTTCCGACATAACTGAGAGCGAGGAGATTCGGCAACAGTTGACCGAGAGAGAGAGCGAAGATAAAGCTTTTCTCCATTAAGACCTGCATTTCCCTCAGAGCTGATTTTAGGTGTAGTCTTCCCTTATCATTGGATGGGTGAAGTCCTTCATTCATCCTCAACCCATGTTGATCTCCCTGGCATCCCATACCGCTTGACCACATGTGCGCAGCCTTACGACTGATGACCTCACACTCTTCATATCTATGTATATCCCCAGATGTGGGGAATCAAAACTGTTTCAACCCCATTTTTCTTAATTGGGTTAAAACTAAGGCTGTGTGGGATCCCGAACTTCGAGAAAAATAAAATCGGGAAAATGGTTGTTCACGAAATTCAGGCGAGAAAAAATATTTTCCGTGATTTTTTTTGGGGGAAAAAAAATACAATTAAGGACAGGCTATTAAAGTCATATTTTTATTTAACTTGCTTTGAAAATTTTATTAATCTAAATTAACCTTATCTTCCGTTAAGTAGATGGACACTTGAAACTTCATTCACTTTTATTTTGTTGCTCATTACAAAACAATTGAGCACCATTAAATAAGATAACCACACGGAGGAAATTAAATATATATCCGGTTACTATCCCTGAGCGGGTTTAAAGCAGAAAAACTTATTTTTAGCGTAAAATAATTATGAAATTGGCTTTTAAATATCAAATTATCTATCCACTAAATACACCTACAACACACTTATTTGCATAAAAACACGTTTATTACGTGAACATTATTATTTGTAATAGCATCCATTTGCTTTTGTCATAGATAATAATAGTTGGATAAGTTAATATTTTTTGAAGTCCAACAGTGCGTTTTGCGAGAACTTAAGTAACTAAAACGTTAAAGGTAACCAGACACACTGGCTCAGTTGAAAAATGTTTTTGTCATTCTTATGAACAAGATTGTGGCTCAGTTGTATTTATTCAACTTAGTTTGAATATTATTATATTTTATTTTGTAAGTATTTATTAAAACTCACATGAGTTTCTTATTTAATAACTATTTTAGTCAATCTTAAAATATATGTTCAGAATTTATATATATTTAAAATAAAAAAGGCTTGATTAAAAATACACAATTATAATAGTTGCATTAGACCTAGTTTTTCTATTTACATTATATCAAAAATATAATTCAACACTTGTTAGACAAAATATTAGGTTTTTTTAAACTTACAGTTTAAAAATAAATTAATATACAAATATTGAGGGTGTATAATTTTTTCCTTTAATTTTTTTGACAAGATTACAGAAGACAAATTTATTGTACATACCAATTACTGCAACCTAATCAGAGTTTTTGTCCCTTTTTCTGACTAGTCAAACTATTTTTGACATTTAACTCAATTGAAACTACCAAATTATTTTTATTGGAATGATTGGGAAAGCTAAGTTTAGACTAAAATCACAAATTTGAAAAATATATATAATCCTAAAGTGGAAAATTATTTTAATTTCTTTTCCCGTTTCCCGACCCATTCCTGCGGGAAATCGTTACTTCCCGCCCGAAAATTTTCCAAAGTAAAAATGTTATTCCCGCACAGGACCAGTTAAAACATCAGACAGTATTTAGAAATCCCCTTTTTAGAAAGTCCATGCTCTTCCCGCCAGTTAATTCAATGTTTAGAGAAACAGTTATCAATTGAGACATCGTAGAAAGGAAATGAGGATTCTATACTAGGTGAAAAAAAACTAATGGTATAGAGACTGGGGTTTTTGTATTCCTGGTTAAAAAAAAGGGTATTAAGGGGTTGGTGAGAGAGGTAAGGGAATAATCTTATCGGGAGTCTTCACTCTCTCCTAATTTCGGTCTCAAGTGTGTTGGAAATAATTTTTTTTCGTTTCAGTAGTATGGTGTGAACATATTTATTAATCTTTTTGTGGTTATATTATCATTTCTTTTTTTAAATCAAGTCATGTTTGGTTTTTTTTGTAAGAGAAAGAGAGGACATTTTAAATGAAGAGGAGAACAATTATTATTTTAAAGTGTCTTTGCTTTGAATTAATTCCTTATTAAAAGGTGTTCGCTACTTTTAGAAGAGTTTATCTTTCTCCCCCCGCCCCCTCCCCCATGCAAATGAGGGCACACTTTTTCTAAAGTCAACCTTGATTTTAAATTAAGAGGAACACAATTATTTTGTTTTTATTGAGTTGTTTTTGAATTGATCCTCATCTTTCTCTTTACTCCAGACAAAAATGAGAGTAGACATTTCTTCTAAAAGTCAACAATTTATGTTTTGAGTTGAGTGGATTGTATTTGAAAGAGGGGACATATTAAATGAAGAGGATATCAATAATTATTACTTTTAGTAGCGTTGCTTTGAATTGATCACCAATATTTCTCTCTCTTTCTCCATTCAAATGAGGGTACACTTTTATCAAGTCAACCTTCAATTTAAATTAAGGGGAAAACCATTATTATTTGAGTATTGTTGGGGATATAGCTCAATATTTTGTTTTTCAAACAAGTTTTGGGTCTTTGCTTTAGTGTTTGTAGGGAAGTTGCTTCGAATCCCAGCTGTAGTTGTAATATTCCAACAAATTTAAATGGTTTTTGGGTAACTATACTCGAGACCCAAAATTTATCACTCACTGCAAGTTAAACCTCCACGTGGGGGCAGGAGAGATATTGGGGAACAGACAATAAGAATCTCGTCTGAACAAATTTCCATCTCGGCAGACTTTTTTTTGTCAATGATACTTTTTATTTGGTAAAATAACTTTAGAACACGCGTCTTTAGGTAGCTATACAACCTAAGTTGCAAAGTTTTGAAATTGGTAACAAATTCCTAGTTGGCATTGTATTGGCGAATGATACCACTAGTTCGAAACCAGATGTTAACCTTTCAAATTAGGGGTCGAGGATTTTATTGACAAGTGATTGTATAAATATTAATGTTACCTGTTTAATGTGAGTATGAGTTCGAGGGAGGGGGTAATACATAAAAAATGCATGTTTTAAAATCTACTCTCATAAGTCAAGTCCCTCAAACCTAAATAATTATACTCAGTAATGTATTAGGGAAGTCGTATAATTTGTTTTAGTAATAGAGACGTAATTTTAGCTGGCTTGGGGAGAGAGGAGGGCTGGTCTGTAGTTCGTTACCAGGACGGCTATTGTTATTTATAATATTTTAAGTTATTCAACACACATCGTGTACCGGTCGAGAATTCAATATCCCCGTTTTATTCGAGGGAACAATCATTACTGCCGATTATTCGGTAAAATAATCATTGGAATTATACAGGATGTCCATCATGACCCTGTATCTACCAAGGACTAGGAAAAAAAAACAATTGTTATAACAGCTAAGTATATTGTTTATGTTAATACTTTCGATTTGTCTTGGAAGTAAATATTATAACTGTTTGTATAAATAGGTAATGGGTTAAGGATTACCAAACATATAACATAGGAGAGGGGATTATAGTGAGTGAGCGATCAGCCACATATTCAACAGAGAACAGGAGGACTGATCCCGTGCAAGATACAGCCTGTGTCAAGATCATTTTCTCCATGGTCAGTCTTCGACTATAAACAGCACAGAGGCAAAAAGCCCTTGATGTAGTGTTGCTATTCTACAGTAAGATACAATTACATTAACCGCTTTAATGCCTTCATACTATGCCTGACAAGGCAATGAGCCTTTGTGTTGTAATATCCATATTTTAGTGATACCTAGGACATAACATAATGCGATGTTTTTCTTCCGGTAGTTGTCAATAACGTTTAGTGAGTTTGAACATGGGGGTTGCTGTTTGGAAAGTATAAAAAGGGGGAGGGGTAAAGATGGGGAAAAATTAGGGGAGTTGTTTGTCTACATCATGATCAGATCTTAAAAAAATTCTTTGAACGCCTACAGCTAAACCTATTTACTAAAAAAACAAATAGTTTATAAGATCTATGATCGAAATAATTATATAAATATGGCAAATTTTATTTCATTTTGATTATTTGATTTTCTCATGTTTGGATTTATTTTATCAGTGACGATGCTTGTTTTGTCTATCAGTAGTGAATTGTGGTGCTCTTATTAGTAGTAAGCGATAAACCAAATACAACTTCTTTGATTTTTTTAAAATACACCAAAACATCTACAGCTAAATCAACCTTCATAGTCGACGTACAGTAAATAACATGCAAAATATTAAAAAAACAAACTTCCAGCTAATAATATTATACAAATAACAAAGCACACATTTACTTTATGACAAAACAAACACCATAGGTTTATACTTTTGTAGGGTGTAGAAAATCTAAATCACTATTAAATTCCCTCTGATTTATTATTATATCATTAAGAGGACGCTCTTTGTTTTTAACTCAACTTTTTTGTTGAAACTTAACATATATACATATATTTATCTATACAGCTGTAAGTACATGTGTTTATGGGTGTGTGGGTGTGTACTCAGTGTTTTGAATGCATAAAAAACATATTGAGATGATTTGACAATCATAAGCAAATAATTATTGTATGTGATATATAATATTAATTAGGTCCTTTTATGGTAAACTATCAATTATTTTCTCTGATTACCTAACTAGGCGGCTCTAATTTTAACCAATAGCTTCCTGAAATCATAAAATGAAATTTATTGGTTAAAACTTCACTACATTATTTGAATTGCATACATACTATTTGACGATACTAGCACTTTATGGCTTCACTGTATGATCACCGGAGTATACACTCTCATATATCTTATACTATGGTCATCAGTAGCCTCAAAGACGACTACAGCTATTTAGAAACAATAGTACATAGGCACACACTATTTAACTAAATATGACACCCTTACCATCAGTAATATTGCAACAAATCATAACGAGTGTTTCAATACAATATAAAGATATTTTAAATAAATAGCAAAAAATATTTTTTTTATGAAAATTCAGTTGGCCTAAAGTCATTTAGCCTAGAGTCTATTGGTCTAAAGTTTATTGATCCAAATTTAAACTTCACAAAAAGTTAGTTGGCCTAAAGTAATTTAGTCTAAAGTTACTTAGCCTAAAAGTAATTTGGCCTAAAGTATTTTTGCCTAAAAATGAATACTAGCAAAAGTCAGTTGACCTAAATCATTTGGTCTAAAATGAATTTCTAACAAGAAAAAAAAAGGTTAAGTTCACCAAAAGTCAGTTGGCCTTAAGTGATTTGGTCTAATATAGTTTAGCCTAAAATTAATTTCGCAGAATGAAATTTTGCTGAAAGTCGGTTGGGAGTAATAGCTTACACTTCAGTCAAATGGCCTTAAGCTATCTGATGTGTACCCTAATATTTTACCTTTAATTTGTTTATCAGGTAATATTCCATTATACAATTTTTAGGCTTGCTGGTATCCTTAAATTAAAAATAAATTCAAAGTCTCTTTATTAATATCAAGTTTTATTATAAGAGTGTTAAAATTATAGGCCTATTTGAAAATACATAGCTAAATAAATAAGTAATTAAAAGCTAAAATAAAATCTAATTATAGCTCTAAATTAAGCCATCAATCCTAGTCGTAAAAAAATATGTTTGTATCCCTGGGAGAATAGAAAAATAGCTAGCTACAGCCATTTGACAGACTAAACATTGGCTGAGTCATGGTTGCTACTGACTGCTGCCAAGTGACTACTGTTTTGATTGTACCACGCTAAGGTGTACATACTCTTGCTCAGACAGTACTCTTGTAGAAGTGCCAACCTATCCCCTCGTCCTTTCACAAAATAGCATTTAGTAAATTAGTTCTCAAACTCGAAGCTAGGAGCGCTAACTTGTTGTCAACTCCAATTGTCTTTTGTTTTGTAGTTTTTTCTCTCACCTCTTTAATACAAACTTTTTTTTCTTTCGTTTCTTATTTTCTGCTCTCGTCATCGTAAAGAAATTCAACACAGTCCCGTAAAAGTGTGAAAAGGATTTTCCCTCACTACCTTCTCTGTTCTATTAAGCATCAGTGGCGCGTCCTTCATTTCTGTCGACAAAGGCAAGAGCGGCAGGGGGAGAAGTTTCCCAGCATTCCTCTCTGGATGACAGCCATTCTTTGGCTGGTGAGGTTTTTTTTTATAATGTCCTAAGCTTCAAGTACACACTTGGAGAAGGGTGCGCCGATCAAATAAGACGTCGACAAAACGAGCTCTCACTTGCTTGGTCGGAGGGTTGTTTCCAGTAGTGAAGAGCGTGGTCGATAATTACGTTACAAAAAGGGGTGTTGTTGGACTACTTTTATACTTGTACTTCACAAAGTCCTGATGAGAGTCGCAAATACCAGGCCCCGATTAACACTCTTGGGGGCCCTGTGCCATGTATTTTATTATTTTAACTCAGAAATTGTGTCAATAAGAAATCAATGTTTATTTTTCTGTCATAAGTCAACGGTACTTCCTGCAGATATGTAGTATTTCCGGTTTGCCAAAAGCAAAGGTTGCGTTCATTTATAAGCATGGATTGTTGGACTCCACGTAATACCAGGCTACCAGCGCCTCTAGCGGAGCATATCGGGTACAATAAATGAACAGACAGGAATTCGATTAGGGAATCTCGAGTTAAGTTTGGGATAAAATTTACGAAAAAACATAAAAATAATAAAATATTGAAATATAATATTATTGCAAAATAAATATGACAAGTCAAAATGATTTATTTGCGGGGTGGTTGGGGGCCCCTAACCTCGTGGGCCCTTATGCATGGCACACTTGGCACATGCCTTATTCCGGGCCTGGCAAATACTAAGTGGCATTTACTTAATCATACACAATTTAAATAAATGAAAAAAAAACAAATACTAATGAGTCATTTCATGGACGGCTGCAGAATATCATAAAACATATTCAAACCTTTTTATTGACTAAAGTTCAATTTATAGAGGCCTTGCTCGACTTTCTAATAAAGGTTTCCTCGTCAAAGACTATCAAACTTACATAGATTTTGCTACTAAATTTAAATAAAAACTTATATTTTTACCCTTCCCTTGGCACCACAATAACGCTTTAAAAAATACTTATCTCCTATATATTTGTTGCGCCATACCAAGTAACGACATTATTTTATCAGCCCCTTGAACTTACATAGTAAAAGTAATATGCTATTATATTCAAAATTTAACCATACTATTTATTTATTCCGCTATAGAGCCCAATGTATATATTCCATTACTCTTTCTTCTCTTAAAGTAAACAAGTGTGTAAGTATAGAGTGACGCAATACCTAGGTAATGGAAAATTCGATAAGTTAGAATTTTCAGATACACATCTTAATGAGCGGTAGCTCATCCCTCATTCTTGGCCAACATCTCATTTAGGTAACATTGTTTACAGCGTGCCGGCCATTTCTGAATACTTTTAAATTCAATAAACTAAACTATAGACGAAGCTCTAGTGAAGGTAACACGCTTAATTCGCGTGATATTGGGTCTCGTAGTCTCTTGATTTATGGCACAAATGACATTCAATAAATGATTAATTCATTTTAATTATTGATTTTAACTTTACATACCTGTAATAAGAGACAGAACATGGTAAATAAATAATCAAACCCCGAGATGTAAGACCGCCAAAAGGATACTTACAATATTATCACCCAAACGAGGTGGTATGATTAAATAAATATAAATATTTTACTAACCAGTATACAATCATAAACAAAGAAGGATTTCCATGGTGATGTAAACATAGTATGATTGCGCAGATGAGTCACAACGCACACAGCAGATAAACTGGAAATTCTCTAGGAAAATAATGTTTTCTTTGTAAGATACTATTTATGCCGAGATTCTGAACCCATAAGCGTTAAAATGAGTGTTCGCTTGTAAAAATCGGTTCGACCGTTTTCTCGTAATTTCAATTATTGGAAATGAGCTTATCGAATTGTACATCTTCTAGCTATTATTAAAAATGAGTTGGTGTCTAAATTTTCCTCTTTATATCAAAAACAATTACACCGATTGCGCTGAAATCTAGTATGGATATAGCTTGAACGCCTGGTTAGCTACTAGGTTAAATTATATTAAATTCAATAAAATGTATGTCTACTTTAGAGTAGATAATAAAATAATCAATTATAATTTTGTATGTGCACAATTGTGTAGTAAAGCTGTAACTTCAAGATTAAGAAACTTCACAAAGGAACTTAGGGATGCCTGAAGAAGTGCACCTACGGCGTATTTTTTATATAATTTTACATATATTATTGATATCCTAACTAGTATACGTTTTACAAAAGCAATCACTGTATATGCTCAAAATTTAATTTTATCTTATGGTTTTTTTGATTATAGTTGCAAAAATTTAACAAAATAGCTTCAAACTAGTCATTTTTTTAAGCTAGTGGGTTAATAACCTAAAAATAAAGACTACAAAGCAGCTTTCAAGTTAACATGAAAATGTTAAGCACAAAAAAGTTTCGTTACATGTATATTTATTGTAATTATTGAAGTCAAAGATTATATATAAAAAAGTGATACTACGACCAAACGGTGCTGATACAGAAGACACCATTGTGATGTGTATAATCGTATTATATTCCAGAACCGCTTTTATTGTTAACAGCTTTTTTTAAAACGTGTCATCGGTGTAAATATCCCATACAATAATGATTCCCCTGGTGTTCATATTTGCTATATCATTTACTAAGTGATTGTATAACTCGTTTTCAAAATGCCCACCAAATTTTTTGGATGAACATGAGGCAAAAATGTTTTCCAGATCAATCCCATCGTATAAAATGGTGTTATACTTGCCTGAGCAGGAATACTACTTTAGCTGTTTTTCAAGTATGACAATAAGATTGATTTTATTGCACATTTTCATATCTTCATAGAAGAAAAATGTAGGATGGTTGATTTTAATACATGGAAAAGTCATTTAGAGAAAGATACTATGTTTGGCCAGCAATGAATTGGTGGAAAACAGCACTAAGCCTTTTCAGGGACTTGAATGTACCATTCTGCCATTACAGGGCTTTCTCCAGAACTGCAAATATTAGGGTCTTGTTTTTATTCATCTTATCACATAGACTAACGGAGAATCCTTCAGCCAAAAATTCATCAACAAATTATTTTTACAGATTTAAATCACGTGACTCTGCAGATCTAAGAGCCTCAACACGTTCAGCTCAAGCTAAAATGCACCTATTAATTACTATAGTGTCGTAGAACTGTTCGTCGAAGAGATTGTTAAATTCCATGAAGGCTTGCTTAAGTTTGTATACGTTATCTATAACTTGGTTTTGAGCAGCTTAATGTTGTTCATGTTAGAGTATTTTAGTGTTGCTTGGTGAAACACTATTGAACTAATTCTTATGTCTGGAGATCTCTGAGCCAGCGACTGCCCATATTCGCAGGGCAGATAGGGCCTGGAGCAGTCCAACAGCACCAACATCACCTTTTATTACGGCAATATTGTGCTCATGTATCTGATAAATGGCAAGGGCTGAGAAGGGATGGTTTGTATTTTAATTACCAAATTTCCAGCCAAAAATTGCTCATCACGTGCTGGAGAATTTTTGGCAACTCTTTTAAATACTTTTTCAGTACATAAAGCCAATGATCGCAATAAATAATAAATAGAATATAAGAATAAATCAGAAAAACCATACCATCACAAATTATATATTATATAGAGCTTAAACTTTCATAAAAATTAATAAGATAGCATAGAAACGGTTAACTTATTGGTATTGACTAGCATGTTTTATTGTCAAAGATAAGTCTAATTTAACACGGGTGTTGTGTGGATTTTGATTGCTTACGTGCAAGAGCCAGTCTTTTTCAGCTTCACATACTCTTTAAGCTTCTAATTTAAACCTGAATCCCGTGTAAGATATAATTTCCTCGCTTGTATAAAGAGTACACATCGGAGCTGTGACATATTTATTTTCTAGAAAAACAGAATTTAAAATTGCACATGAGTCTGGTAGTTCAAGGACATTTCTACTATCAATGTCTACGTTAGCTAATGTTCTTGTTACTGGTATGGATTCACCCAAGGCCGTAGCCAGCCAATAATTTCAGGGGGGGTTTGGTGGACCCATCCCCCAATTGACGGAGGCTAGAAAAAATTCTAAATTAAAAACTGTTCTAGAAGCTATCTGAAGTGTTTTTTTATGGCAACATAGCCCCCTAACTGCTGGAGGCTAGGACAAATTCTAATTATTAAACGGCTCTAGAAGCTCTCTAAAGTGTTTTTT
>CABFWO010001012.1:163489-202460 GCA_902155825.1 Timema genevievae
CACACACACACACACACACACACACACTGTTTATCAATTAATTTTTAAAACAAAACCATTAAGTTATTAACGTTGATAGCTTGGTGATAATTATAGACCTTGCATCCCCTCTACTTTTGTTCATATCATAATATTAGCTATTCTTATTCGAATCACATTGCTATTCAATTACAGACCTTTTCACTGGCTTGTAGTTAGTATCCCTGAATCTGGTTTATTTGTTTCCTGTTATGAGCATCAAAAGCTCTGCAGAACGTGTGTCTCTCTTTTAAAGTCACTGGCTTCAAAGCAAGCTGTAATATTCCAATCAGCAGAAATATCAGGGTCGAGTTGATTTAATTGCTAGTATTTTCTAGAGTCTGAAAGTTTATAAAGATACTGATACGATTATATTATTTACTGTTACAGGTCTTCCTGCCCGAAACTCCCAAGTGCCGTATTACGGCAAGCTGATAGGGAAACTGGTGGAATATGCTCACGGCATTACGGGAACAGCTTATGCTGTAGATGAAAGTACAATATTTATCAAGAACTTTTCATACGATGGCACAGGTCCAGGTGAGATAACTCAAATAATTACCTTAATTTTAGTTGTATTTAGGTTTCAGTTGCATCGAAAGTAATTTAAAAGTATATAAATGTAAAGGCATTAAAATAGTTGCAGTTGAACGTCTTAGTGTGATTTAATTGTGCGAAGAACCAATTACATTGTTAGTTTAAAAAATCAAATTAAATATTTTAAAGAGTTTTTAAATTTTAAATTAATTTGTAGTGTTTAAAACCATTTGTAATTTTTTTAAATACCTTAAAAGTTCTTAGTTAAATTTGTATATAGTTATTAATAAAGAAATAAAATTAATGTTGGTATTTAATCAAACTAAATTACAGATTACGGTATTCAATCGTATAAATTAAATAGTTTTCACTGAATTTATTATACTAGCTTTAATATATAAATGATATTTATATGAAAATTTTAAAATAGAGAAGACATATTATAGGTTAAATTTGATTAGATCCCATATTTTCGGATAGAAACACGCTCGCTCGCTCAATTCACATTTTTATCCCAAAACCTAAGTTTTAGTTAAATTTAACCTATATGCCTTCTCTAGCTAAAATTATGCTATAGATTTTATCTTTATATTCGGGCTAATATAATCAATTTAGTGAAACGATATAATTTTATAAAATCGAATACTCTAGTCTATAATTTAGCTTGTTAAAATATCAACATTACATTAATAACTATATTCAAATTTAACTAAGAACTTTAAGATCTATACATTATTTACGAATGGTTTTAATTACTAAAAATTAATTTGAAATTTAAAACGTCATATTAATTTGATTTATTTCAAAAACTAACAATGCTATTGGTTCCTCACACGAATCAATCATACTAAAACAATATCAAACTAGGACGTTATTCAACTGCAACTATTTTATAATGCGCAGTACTTTTATACGATTTTCGAGTCCTAACATGATGGTCTGGAAATAACAAATTATTTATCTTAAAGAGAAGAATCACTAAGCATTGTGATTGCAAATTCATTTCTTTGAAATACCTTTTCCCCCTACAATCTATTTAATTATTTACCTGGAGATTTGAATAGGCCTATATATTAAACAAATCTGTTGGAAGATTTCTTGGTTGAGGTTAAAAAAAAAGTATTAACATTCCTCTCTTTGCCGATTGCTTTCTACAAAAGGCTGAATAATATAATGAATATACATGGAGGTCCCTCTCCAAATTTCTCCATCATCTAGCTATGTATGATCTGTTGTTTCGATTACAATTTTTAGGTAATCTGCTATTTGTCAATGAATAAGTTATGTCATAAAGGAAGCTTAGTGTGTATTTGTTTATTAATCTGTGCATAGTCAAAGATTTAGCACTTTAACACAAACTAAAACGCACATTTGTTCACTTCAATACTCTTCACAAAAAGCTGTGACTACATACTCACGCTCTGCCATATCATTCACCATATTTCCACATTAAAATGTAACAGTTTCGATCAGGAGAAAATAATAAATAATTTAGAATTAAAGTATTAACACTTTTTCTGGTTAATTAATCGTAGAGTATTAAGGATTAGGATAAACCTATATGAGAATTTCACACATAACATTGGCATCTAAATGAACCCAATTAAATTATACATTTAGTGTTGTCTACCAAAATCACGTTAATATTATTCCGAAACTACTCTTTTGCATCACATTTGTTTCAGACGCGTTTTTCTGGGTTGGAAACACCCCCAGGCCATCTCCTGAAGGCTATATCATCCCCTACCCTGAGGACTACAAGGGCAGGTTAGTTAGCGTCAAGTTATTTTCTATACATAGTATATTTATATAGTTATACTAGAGGACCCGACAGACGTTGTCCTGCCCGAACGTTGGCTTTTCGTTTGGGTGGCATAATTGATTTTGATAATAAAACAAATACTATGTGAATCATCACAATTACAAATTCACAATGAACTCCAATTAGTGGGTTACATAAATATTACAAATTCAGTGTTTGTCAAGACAACATACAAAATAAAGCATTTTTTCATTTTTGAATGAATATTTGGGGGTGGGGGTTGGGGGGTGGGGGGTGGTGATATTTTGAAGTTACATGTTCTGATATGCAAAAAATCTAAAAAAAATTTTTTTGAAAAAAACTCCCCCAAAAAAATTCCCTAAAAAATAAAAAATAAATCCTAGAACCTGATTGCAGCGCCACCTACCGGGTCCAATTGTGAATCCAAGCCATCCACGGACCCACTCAAACACACAAAAAAAATTTCATCAAAATCGGCCCAGCCGTTTAGGAAGAGTTCAGTGACATACACACGTACAGAAGAATTATATATATTAAGATAATCATGTATACATTACATCAGGAGTAGGGGGGCAGATACGACAGGGGTGTTTAGGAGTGAGGCTCCTTCCGTGCTGACTCTAAAAAACGTACGCTAATAGCATACTTTCTACTTGCGGGGCCAGCACCTGTCTAGCCACCTCTCCGCTGCTCCGATTGTTACATTCACACGCTCCGACGAGTGAATACTTGAGTACGCCTCATGCCACATCACCTGCGCCGTTGTTGATCTTTTATCCTTAGCCAGTCTTCGACATTTTCACTCAAAGGTTACTATTACTCATCCGATCGTCGTGGTCATAAATAATCAACATTCATTGGATTTGTATCACTGGTTTTCTAAGGGAAGAGAACACGCCTTTGTTTCAGCTCCTCCCAGGATGATTTTATTTAAATTACCTAGTTCCTCCAATTTCATTTTCTACATACAATTATTCTTTGTCTCTTTTTTCAAATTCACCATTTGGCCTTTACCTAAGTATTTAGTTTTGTTGGTCAGTTTTGTTTCAAATCTTATCTCCGGGGTTTTGTTTGATTTGTGTCCTTATTTAACTGTGTAGCTCCTTTAATTGGTTATATTTCCCCTTATAATAAATATTAAATTGTAATCTTAGAAACAATGTCTTAATTAATCTGTATATCTTAGAAAAAAAAAGGGTTGATCTTTATTTTTGTCTGATGACTAATATCTCTGGGATGGCTTGACTGATTGCGATGATATTTTTATATCCAGTAGTATATTTATCCAAGTGGATGTATTACTTTATAGAGGTAAGTAATACACACGTAGTATTTAAAAATCGTTAAGCAGAGCCCTGCTTTTATGGTGAGTAAAAAAGCCCAATTTCGTTTTTAAGTTTCCCAAAAGCGGTGAATAAGCGGTGAATTACAAAAATCATATTTTTGCGACGAAATTATCAAATTAAGACAAAAGCGTTAAAAAAGTTGTTTTTATCAAACTTTCGTGATTAAGGTGACTATGTTGGGTTAAAACTAGACTTCCAGGACAATGTTTGAAACACGTAAACTAAACATATTGAAGTGAAAACCAAAAATTACATTTTGTTTGGACAAAACGGTAAAAAACACTAGTCCGCAAAAAAATATGAAGTCACAAAGACAAAATATTACCTCCGAAAATTAAAAATGCAATTTTCAAACTTAAAATATTTATTTTTCAATATCCCAAAATATTGGTGCGAATGCCGAAAATCGCGACTAAATCGCGATTATCACGGACATTGTTTAAAATCGCGAATATCGCGCTAAAACGCCGATTTCGCGAATTATCGCGACAATTCTGAGCATATATTTGCAATCAGGGTAACCTGAAATGTTAACATCTGAAAGAAAAAATGCCATATCTAACATTTGCGAATTATCGCGATCTCCACAAACGCAGGGCTCTGTCGTTAAGTATTTGACCCCTTGTCTTTTTTTTTCTTTCTCACTTGATCAAAAAGTAAAAATATCTACTTAAAATTAAACGAGAAATAATAAGAAATATTTTAACATTAAATCCGGAGAGTAAATGTTAATTCAAAAATAAATCTTAGAACTGTATTTAATAAAGATAACAGCCACAACTACAAACGTTTGTCTGTCATGTCATGTTGCATTTGTCTAAAAGCTAGCCTGTTTTTTCTTAGTAAGCTAGCAATTACCATTTAACCAACAATATATACAAAAGAAAGCTTTATGGTAAAATATATATTTTTTATTACAATATTAATATAGGTAGGCAAGAGTAGTATTTTTAGTGGTGCGAAATCAACGCCTGCCTAAAATTATCTTAAATATGCTCTAACAATGATAACATTTCTCTTTAGACCAACATTCTCACCATACTGTGCGGAGAGAATAGCTACACTTATTTGTCAATTTATCACTGAAACTCTTGAACGGAATCCTCGCAGAGCTGAATAAAAAAATTATTTGGATGACCCCCAAATATTGTATTCGTCGTGGTCAACGATATTCAGAAATTAGTCCATTTTATCCATCCCAATAAACCCAATTGAAGAATGGGCTGGTTTTAGCTATTTAAGCTCAGAAAAATGAATCGGCTAATAAAATTACGACTGGATTTTAGACCAGTTCAAAGTGCCATCACGCACTTACATGTCCATAGATATGGTAGTGGATCATCAGAAAACCGTTCACAAAACTGTTGAATTTTTTAATGACACTAATCTATCCGTTTTACCCATCGACGCTCTTAAATTTCTGCGTACTTAGTTTGAACCCACTTATACTGTGTAGTGGAACACTCTTACGTGTAAACAACTTTCAAAAACTTTATCATAGAGGAGACTGTCATAACAGGCTGCGCTACGAGAGAAAATTTAATGATACTGAAAATCCCCATGACTCCATATTACCTGCCCTTCCAGTTTAAACTGTAACAATGTAATACGCTACAAGAACTGACTACAGTAAATAAGTTGAACTCACTAATTCTCCCAAACTGCCCCATTCACAAAATATTTCCACTGCCACACGAGCTTCCTCGCACCAACTCTTTATCGATGCTCCTGCCTCTCTATAAAGCCGGAATCAAATGACGCGGCTGCGCGCCCTCTTTACCAGCGTAGGCTAGCAACGACCAACACCGCGATAATGCGTGGGCTTTCTGGAACAATATACTAGCTTCTAGAAATACCGAGTTATAGGGTCTTCCTGTGCCAAGAACTTTTACTACGTTTGAATGGAATATGGAAAATTGTACGTCCCTTCCTGCCACGCGGAATGACAAAAGGATGACTTACGCGTCATACTTTACTTTACCACGTTATTCCCCTTATTTTGTCTTTTATTTTTTTTATTTAGCACCGCGTCTTACTACCCGTTCGGGCTATATGCTTAAGTACTATTTACGCTAGTGGGTTAGGAATTGAGAAGGTTGAATATAGAGGAAGTGAGCCCACATTTGCGTGGAGGATGAGTGGAAAACCATTTAGGAAAAACAACCCCCAGTTCACCCGACCAATATTAGAACCTCGATCTCCCCGTCCTCGCCAGTCGAGCTCAACACGACTAGCGCGTTAGTCAACTACACCACCGAGGCGGGTCGTTAAAGTTGGTCAGAAAGAGTTTGTTCTTTATTAGAATATTAATTAAATGTATATACGTAGTGTTAGTCCATTCTTCCTCTAAGATGATAAATAAAAGTGGTTGTTGTTTATAGTATATAGTGATGAGGTTGAATGTCTTGATTTAGTTCATTCTTTGTCGAAGCTACGCATGTTTATAAAAATACTCATAAGAAATGTTAAAGGTTTTGATGTCCTTTATATACTATTGATAAATTATTTTATATTTTATTCATCTTTGTCCATTATTCCACTTAGTGTTTATATAATAAGCATAAGGATTGATAGAGTTTTTCATAAACAAAGTTTTAGATTACATCCTTAATGAGAGATAATTTATTCATAATGAGTTGAACATAGGCAAGCTAGGTCCTAGAATCATCCCTTTATCAAGATGAGATAGCGATGTGTCCTTGAATCAACCCCTAGCAATAGTCTCCATAAGAGAGAGAATCGAATGCTCGTTTTCCCAATTCTCGTACATATTTATATTATTGATGACTCCACTAAATATGTATTAGGAACATGCTCTTTTAATAAGGTTTATTTGTTTATTCAAAGCTAATATAAATTATTATTACCGGTAGTGTTTATAGGATATTGCTATGTCATTTAGGGTTGCCATTTTCAATACACGATTCTATTTTTTAAGACTTCTTCAAGGGTCATAAGATTTGTACTATGCAGGAAACCACGTGGAATTCTTGGATTGTTATAAATGTTTATTTTTTTATTTTTTGGAAGCATGTCTTACTACCTTTTCAGGCTATACGCATGTTTCTATTACATCAATGAGTTAGGGTTGAATAGAGTTAGATTTAGAGGATATGTACCCGAATTTTCTTGGAAAGAGTGGAAAACCATTTTAAGAAAATCCACCCTCAGTACACGGAACTAGGATCCCAACCCCGAACTCCCTAGCATCGCTTACAAAAAAAAAATCCCTCTTTATTTCCTTCCATTAATACAAATACTTTGTATATTTAATATTGTAGCAGTAACCTCCATTAGTTTTCATCATAGTAATCTCTACCTGAAACGTTATGAGATGTTTTTCTCTTTGTGGGGAATTAAAAACTCTAGGATTGGAAACTTTAAAAAAATTCAATAACAAGCTAGGACTGTCAAGATCTAGTGTCCCACCCTACATTATGTATATATATATATATATATATATATATCACGGTGTCTAACTACCTACTCAGGCTATACACATATATTATAATTATTATAATGTGGTGGGGCCGGATGGGGAATGAGGCAATTCAGAAGTAATCCACCCACATCTACGTGGAAGGAGAAGGGTAAACAATTTGGGATAAACCACCCTCAGTAGATTTTACAGGTATTTGGATCCCGATTCGCCCCGTCTTCAACATACAGTATATTAAGTCCACTAATAAAATATTATGGCCTAACGAATTCTAACTCATTTTCAGAAACACTACAGTATCAAATGACTAATTAAAAAATAATTATTATGTTACTTTTGTTTGCTTTAAGTTGCGGCAGAAGGGAGCGCGAGTAAATTTACAGTTTTTATAGCATTCAATTTTTTCGGCCAAAATAAATCAAATATTTCTCCAGTTGCAATATAGAGCTTAGTTTTCTGTACATGCTGATATCAACAGATCTTGAATATCTGTTAAGAGTGTCCTGAAATTTTGTCAAAACTTTTTCTCTTTATTTAAAAAGGTTTAACAACATTCCAGGACATCCTTGACAGATATTCAAGATCTGTCGATATTAGAATTTGCATAAAACTAAGCTCTATATTGCAACTGAAGAAATATTTGATTTTTTTTGGTCTAAAAATTTCAATTCAATAAAAATTGTAAAAATACTTTCGCTTCCTTCGGCCGCACCTTAATGGTAACAATTTATTTTTCCTTCTTTTATAGATTCAGGTTCCTTAGAGGTTTTTTGGGGGGATATTTTTACTCGGTTTTCTACTGTTGTTCTTCAATAAAAATAATTAATATCACACAAGCAATAGATATTTTTTTCATCTACGCTCTTCTAATATACATACTATTACCTCGCTTAACATTTTATTACAGTCATAGCACTTGCTAGCAATAACATGGTATGTTTTCTACCACACTAGCACAGTCAACCACATTTGTGGTCACTCGGCCAAAGACGCTACACCCGCCTTTCACTTGATAGCCCTTAATGGGGAGGTCCAAGTTGAATCATGGCAGGAGCAGATTAGCATGAAGGGGAGCACGAGAGTAAATTCCAACACGTACCGACCAATTGGTCCCACCGTGTGGTTTTCGAAAATTAAAACAAAATGATTGTTGAATTTCGTGAAGGTTCTGAAACAAAGAAAATACATTATTATTAATATTAGTGAGGGAAAAAGTAAATAGGTAAACCGAATAATGGTTTTAAGAGCTACGTGCTGGGACACTACTTTATGGGGGGCTGGGTGATAGCATCCCAAACCATTGTTTTACACTTCTCGCTTATCCGAGCAGGGCTTTGGGACGTCGGTGGCACCCTTGAATCCTGGTTGGGCGGGCTAGTGATTGTTTACTCCAAGTGATAATAATAATTAATAATTTAGCACCGCGTCTTACTACCCGTTCGGGTTATAAGCTTAAGTACTATTTACGCTAATGGGTTAGGAATTCGGAAGGTTGAATATAGAGGAAGTGAACCCTCATTTGCGTGGAGGGAGAGTGGAAAACCATTTAGGAAAAACTACCCCCAGTTCACCCTACCGAGATTTGAACCTCGATCTCCCCGTCCTCGGCAGTCAAGCTCAACACGACTAGCGCGTTAGCCAACCACGCCACCGAGGCGGGTCTCCAAGTGACGTTTTGGCGCCAACTCATACAGCTCCCTATGTGCCAGGATGCTTATCCACACGCCTTTGTTTAATCTGATAACATAAATTGGCACTGTACATTTTGTTATAAATATCAAAGCAACCTTAATTCCATAATCTGTACATTTAGTTGATATCATTATCCCTAACCAACTTGTTAGTACTATTCTCATGATATAGTACTCGTAAAAGTAAAATGAAATGAGCTAAGACTTGGAAGATGAAACTTCTAATAGGAGTGAAGAGCAAATGTAACTAGGACGCTCCAGTAAAGACTACCCAGGCGCTCGCTAGCTACTGTCGTCGCTATGGTGATGAATGTCTGTCCCTAGAGCAAACAAACACATGAGAGATTATATAGAGACCACTCAGCAGATTCTCAGAACCTACATATTTATTAAGTTTACCCAGCATAGACCTACCATTAGACAACTTTATTCAGTACGTGACCATTTCATTACTATAGCGAAGTATCAAAGAGTTGTTTTGATCACAAATTTTTTACTTGCTTGGTTTGCTTAAAAAAAACATGCTTTGCACAGTAAAATCTTTTCAAATGAATTACGAAAAAGTAGTTTCTCAAATGATTTTTTGCTTGTGAGCTTTCTTGCCAAGAAGAATATTCATAGACTTTATTTTTTTTATTCCTAAGCGAATATTGTGGGCACGTATCCTACAAACATAAATATTAAAGAAAACAAGAAACACAGAGTAGGCTGACTGAGAGCACTAATTATAAAAATACAATGTTTAATTAAATTCCAATCATTTAGATTACAGTATTTCTATAATCTGCATAAATTTAGTTTTCCAAAATTAGTTTTGTCATAAAAAATTGTTTTCTTGGTATGAACAATTTCAGGTTGTATCGTAGATTGTAGAGTGGGGGGAACTCAATGTTGTGTTTTTACGATTTAGTTACTAGATCTCCCACTAAAAGCGCTGTTGGACTTCAAAAATATTAGTTAATCCAACTGTTATTACCTATTTTACAAAATCAAATGTATACCATTCCAAATATTAACATTTACGAGTAGACGTGTCTTTATGCAAATAAATGTGAAGAAGGTGTATTTTGTGCATAATTTGATATTTAAGTGAATTTTTTTATGTTTATTTTGCTCTAAACATATGCTTCCTGCCTTAAATTTATTCAGTAATAACTATTACCATCATACTGTGGTTATGTTATTTCATGGCACTCAATCATATTGATCATATATAGTTGTAAAATAAAAGTAACTGGAGTTTCGGAAATCCATCCTCTTAACGGAAAATAAGGTTGACTTAACTTTTAATAAATCAACAATATTCTTAGTGAAGATTAAATACAAACATGATATTGATAAATTGTCCTTTTATTGAAACATTTTTTATATTATTTTTTTCCTGAAGAATCCCGGAAAATAACTTTTCCCGACTGAGTTTTGAGAACATCCAATTTCCCAAGTTTATTCATATAGGCTATTCATATTATATATTTGTATGACTATAAATGTATACACATAATTATATATGCTAAATATATCTACAATCATAAATTCTTACATATATATGTGTGCACTGCATATCTATATATTTGTTTATATAAGTACGTATGTAATATTTATGTATATATAACTTATATTTATATATGTATAGCTTTTATATAACTTATATGCATGCATATCTAAATACATACATATATAGGTAATGTTTATATTTGTATATACGGTATACACATACATACGGATCTATACTTATATGTAAATATACCAATATATGCATTTATACATACATATATATAAATATATACGTATGTATTTATATATACAGTACATATATATTATGTAAATCCATATATATGCATGTGTAATTATTTATACGTATATATTATGTATGCACACACATGCTTATGCATATTTAAATATACACGTATATACATAAATATAAATATGTAAATAAGACATACGGTATTTACTCTCCCCCTGTCATATGCCTATCTATATAGTTAGCTAATTTGGTTTTCCTCTGATCAAATAAAAATGTTGTATTTAATAGTTTTGTTTGTTCTCACACACACACACACACACACACACACACACACACACACAATAACACATCGATGATTATATGCTACATATTTGTTATTCATTAATATCTTATTTACATCCCAAAAATACATGATCATCACTTATCATTAAATAGTTTGCCTTATAACCTTTAGATAAGTCTAAAATCGCTCATTTGCGATTATGTATTAAGATATACTGTTTTTAAATTATATGTGACTTGAATCTCATATTATTAGGATTGAAATTAGGATTAGTAATACCCTAAGTATGATAGACAATTCTTCTATGTAGTATCTGTAAATTCACTTATAAAACTATATATTTTTAAATAGTATCTCTTGGGTCTAGAAGCGATGTATCCTTTTTTTTAAAAGCTCCCCCAACCCAAAATTGGCTACCACCTCTCTTTCATTACTGTGCTGGTGTACGCTATAGCATTCTAGACCTCCACGGCACGTAGAGGGAGGGATCATCCCCCTATCATCAGTATTCCCTCTACTCCCTCCCCGATTCTATCGCTAGGGGATGAAGTCTTCAAGTTAAAAGCTTTAAATTACCAGATAATAGGTCCAGGGTACATGTCACACGATGCACGAGAACCCAGTCTAGCTTTTGGTTAAGATTGATTTGATTGGTTTCTTTAGGTGTCTAACATGGATGGCCTTTTAGAGTTGAAAACCCTCCGGTAGAAATTAGATTAAAACCTTTTCCGATAAATTTCTGTAGACAATTTTATATAATCGAATCACAGTGGAGGAGGATGTATTTTTAACGACTTTCATTATAATATTGAATGATTCGACACCTTAGCTGGGCTGGTAGCGTGTCTGTCTACTAAGCTAAGGGTCCCGGGTTTGATTCCCGGCATGAACGAAAAAGTATTGTTGATGAAATGTGGGTTTACCCCTTTACAGTGATAAATTAATGGTCGGGGACTGGATGTTGTGCCTGTCATAGTCTTAAGATAGATTATAAGGCATATGAAGCTACGAAAGGTCTAGCAAGCCGGTAGTGGAAAATATATGGCTTGGATGAAAAAAAACCTGATCCAGGCCATGGGCTGGAAACAGTAATGGATGTAATTTTTGTATGATCTTGAATTATTTACATAGGACTTAAGGGAAAGTCGGGTGGTATGATGCACCTTTTAAAAAATAACTATAGCACATAACACAATGAAGGAAAAAAAATTGAAATAACGTAAATACCTCACTAAATATATAAATTTAATAAAATGAGAGAAATAAATATATTCACACACATTTCATCATTTTAAAAAAACACATACAAAAGTTATGCTTTTTTGCCATATCTTCCCCCCAGGGTGGGTGATACGACCCATGAGGGGTGGGAGATATGGTTTATGTAAAATCAAGTAGGAATGAGAAATTAAAACAGAAAATTAAATTTAACATGAATATAACCTAATCATAATCTTACTAGGAACTCCATGATTGCTGGTACGTAATCATTAACATTTCTTTGCACAATGAATATTGTCTTTGCACTAGAGAAATGGCTTCCATGAAATACATTGCAAAATAAAACACAGTCAACACATAAAATGAACTACACAAAGTACTAGGATATAAGTTTAAAAAACATTTTAATGTATCTTTTTTACTTCTTTAGCTTTTTATTTTTATTTTCAAGTCTTCCACACAGCTTTCATCTAACCATCTATTGCACCGCATGCACTCGATACAGTCTGAGTTTGAAGTTGTCTTCTCGTTAAGGCCCTGCGTGCACATGCTCGCAGTAGACTAGACTGCCACTGACAGGGAATCAAGGTTCGAATCTCACTTTGATGTACTGAGGTGGGGGGGGGTTTCAGAGTGGTTTTCCACTCTCCCTCCACGAAAATGCAGGAACTCTTCCTATAAATATAGTCTTCCTAATCCTTAAAACCATTAGATTAATTAGTATATAAGTGCATAGCCTGAACGGTTAGTGAGGCGCGGTGCTGAAAAAAAAAATAGTGCAAAGGCTATTCTGTTTATTTGGGGATGTTCTTTCGTTCATCCTACTCAGTGGTTGCAATTCATTTATTTTCTTGGAATATTGTATCTTATGGTAAATAATTAGCAGTGCCAATACCCATTAGATTAACTCGGTTGTATTACTTATAGATCAGACCTAACAGTTTAATATATCATTTCATCTTTACTAAGTGGCAGAACTTTGTCTAGCTTCTTAAATAAATGGTTGAATTTTGTTAATATTCATAAATAACTAATATAAATTCTTTCATGATCTTCACTTAAAAGGAAAACTCTATATGTAATCTTTACTCAGTAGTTGATATCTTATTATCATACATGATTTATTTATTTTATATAGTTAGTTTTTTATTCAGTGATTATCCATACCAAGGTAGACCATAATATATTTTCTACAATCTTCACTAAGTGATAAATTTTATTTCATGATTAAACTAATTGAGAAAACTATATGTAATTATTACTCATTATTCGAGTCTCTTTTATCATTTGAACTAAAGTTGGTTGTTTGTCTAAAATCTTTATTTATTAGATGATATTCTTTAATCATTTAACAAAGTGAACATACTTTGTAAATAACTTAATATTAAACCACAGTAAGGTTGCATTCATCATCATACTACAGGAGCATCATAGACAAGTAAGAAAATTGATATATTTTTGTTTCAGTACTAGAGATGCTTTCATGATCGTAGCTATGCATGCCTATTAACACAAAAAAATATTTACTAAAACAATTATGCTTTCCAGAAAATATAATATATGTATTATGGTTAAGTGTTGAAATTACTAACAGAATGAAAAACCAACACTTTATTTTCTCTTTATCGAACTTAACTCATTTTAGTAACATGTCGACACAATTTTATAGCAAAGTCAAAAATAGCTAGCCACTTTAATAATAATTATAAAATCTCTTATCTGTAGTGAATTATATTCTTTATTTTTATAAGATTTCCTTAGCTTTACACATACATATTTAAATATAAATATTACACATTTGATTATAAAATCTTTATATAAAATTTATCAAATAAATTTATTACAAACTATTTGCCAATACAAGCGTCAACTAAACAAAAACAAAAATAATGTGATGTTATTTCACACGTTATTTATTTTCGACAGTACTTTCCAATATTTAGATATTGGCAATTTATAAAATTTCGTCATGATGGTTGGCAGGATCCCTAATTTTGAAACCTATGAAAAAACTCACTATCGAGCAAACTCGCGACTCATTATCTCGAAAACCACAAGCTATAGCAAAACGGAACTAATTTTGAAATGTTCCTATTGTCGCGCGAGTCGCTGTGGCGTAGTTTCGCTTGCAACTGAATCACTGGAAAACCGATGACTTTCCAAAGAGTTGAAGCGATGGGATGCAAACGCATCATTGTACAAGATACGTATATGAAAATAAATACTATTGTTGTATTGATTGCATCATGTAGATCTAATACTGTTTGTTTGGTTTTATTAGGAAGCCATCTTCCATTTGTTTGCACCTAAGTTTATTTTCTAATATTTACTCAGAGTAAATAAGTATCATTTAAAAGTTGTTTAACTAAAAAAAACAACTTTAGTTTATTCGGTTGCCTACCTATCTATAGCCTAAAAGTAATTAAATCCATCCCTATTTGATTTTAACATTTTAGGTTTCTTTTGAGTAAAAAATTAATTGTCAATTCAAATTTATTTTCGTGATAATTTTGAAAAACATAAATATTATAAGTTGTCCTAGAGGTTTTCACTATCCCAATAATAATTAGCTTGTTTACTCTTATTTTTAAATATGCACATTTTTATGTCATAAGACCCATTAATTTAGTTTTTAAATAACCATTTATTCACACATTTTCAAAGTTAATATACTGCTTTCAATTTAGCTTGTTTAATTATTTATAAATATTAATATTGGGGTAGTCTATTTAGGCTCAAGTACCTTGTATATTTTTTTAAAATATTTAAAACAATTTATAGGGCTATTAATTCAGTTTATTAATTGAAAGGTTAATTTTTTCAGTTTGATGCCATAATAAAAAGCAATATCAGAAATTGAAATTGGAAACTATAGATTATGAGTAAGCTACTATACCAACTAATCGAAGTTGACCTTTGATTTACTGGAAAAAATTAAATAATGTTATTACCATTTTGCACAAACAAATATTTTTATTAAAGAATTGCATGAAGCGTCAAAAGCAATTGTATTTTTTACTTATATACGATGAATTTATTTCAACAAAATCATTCTCAGAAGGTCGCAACCGAAGATTGGGATGGTGTCCATCTTGTTTTATGTTGCTTTACTCGCTAGATAAGCCCTGTCTCACAGGTGTTTAGCTGGCAAGAATAATTATCTCACAAGCCGCAAGTGTGACGTCAGTTTGCGCAGTTCAGTCGTTTCAAATTTCTGTCTTAGCGAGATTAGGTCTATGTGCGAAAAGCAAGCAATCCACTAGCTACTCTCAACAAGCACGTTTCAAAATTACGGGTCAAGTCTAAGTCCACTGAGCATAATTGCACGAAAATGAGCTAACTAGACTTGTATTTATAACAAGGTTTCAAGAGATCTATCTCTTTTCTTTTTTAAAAAAAACTATATAGCTCAATTTTTAAGAGTAACAGTTTAATTATTTACCTGATTTATAACATAAGATCCTTTGGACGACCAAAGAAATGCATAAATAAGACGGCCGTCAATACAATAAAGTGGGTCACGTGATTCACCAGTGATTGTCGAGAAAAAATTAAACCTATGACTTTTGTAAATTAACTGCAGTTTTATATTATGTTGCTGGTTTAAATTAGTATAATTATATTTAAAGTTTAATTTTGATAGTGCAGTTTTAAATTCTTATTCATTTAACATGTTTCCAAGCAAAACATATATTGCTTGGTGAGTTTGGTCGACAAACTATTATTTTCACAGATTTAAATGAGGGTTATTTTTCATTTGAAAGATAAACTATTTAATAATTTAATAAGAAAAAACAAATTTTACGGCACCCTTTAATAAACCAGCGCAAATGTCCAATTTTTTAAAAATATTATAAGATATTTTCTACATATCCTAGTAACTAATTATTTAACTAGCCTAATAAGTATTTTTAAAATTCAATAACGGCATTGTTATCAAGGAACATATATCCCCGCCTCCTTATCCCCCCTCCTAAAAAAAACTTCACCATTTGCTAAACAGTTAGGGTGGAAGTTCGGTAGTCATACCAGAGGTCCCGTGGAATAATATATTATGTGTGAACCGTTGACAACCAGACAACCAGGGTTAAGCACTGTATAAGTTTTCTTAAATCTACCTTGTGAAATTCTAGGAGGGGTGATCATTGACTTTGAATAAACATATTTTAGAGGGAGAAAATAAAATAGACAGAACATACGAGTATTGTTCACACAAATAAGATTATATATAATACAGAAAAAGTATTTATTTAAATGGTATCTGGACAATTGCGACCAAGAAAGTTTGAAGTGCAAGGTCTGAGGGACGATTGGAATCACATTTTTTCTTCTCTTCCACTAACAATGGTGAGGGGTGGGGACATCAATCTGGTGGAACATGGTAGCTTCATTTTATTTTCAAATATACCACTGAATTCTCTCCAAATTGTTCCAGGTTTGAGACTGGCAAGGTAGTATAGGCTAGGCTAGGTTAGGTTAGTTTAGGTTAGGTTAGGCTAGGAATAAGAAATCTACCTAAACGCACCAAGTCTCACCACCACGGATCATGAGATGTTCAGAGATGGAGGGGATCATCAGCGATGTTACTGAGACAGCCACAAAATAAAACAGAAATACAATAGTTCTGTCATCTCTGTCGTATTTGGTCAGCTTGGAATTTTTTATGACCTTCACCATTAAATGATCGCAACTGTGCGCGATTTTGCCCGGTTGTGATTGTTCGCGGTAGCAACTGTCCTAGAATCATTTAAATAGTTCAGTTGTTAAGTTTGTAATTAATTAGCAGGTCCCCACATACAACATTATTATGCTTTTATAAAGTTTGTCACAATGTTGTAAACTATTGACATAACAAATTCTTTAAAATAATGTCCCAAAAAACACAAAATCTTTCATAGGAACCTGTAGGTATTTAAAAAAATCATAACCACTGTCACTATCTTTACTAAAATAGTCTACTTCTAATTGATATTATTAGAAAATGTGGACAATGCATAAGGCCTTATATTATACGGAGGATGGGTGATATCATTTGGACACAAATACTTTAAAATTTTCAGCTGATTTATTAAAATTGGAAGTGGATATAATTATCATAAGAGTTTACCCACACATCCCACCCCTCTCTACCCGTTTCAGCTTCACTCATAATTAATTATTAATTAGACCAGTGTGGTAGAGATGATAAAGGTATTTCTTAGAGAAAATTTAAGTGAAATGGAGCATATGGAGTTTGGGAAACCATTTTTGGAAATATAACCCTCATTTCATCCAGTTTATATTTGAACCCCAAACCATACGTCAACGGCAAACCAAAATAATTGAGCCTAAGATGTTTTATACTATGAACCCAAAGGTGGAGTGGATATATATATATTTATTTATATTTATGCTATATTGTTCTTACCTTGCTATAAGTGGCCATGTGATATCAGACTTGTGTTAGTTACATTGATATTCTTTGGTAAGTTTTGCTTTGTCTCAATATTTAATGGCTCAACGAAAATACTTTACTGAAATAGTTAGTGTCGCTTACACAAATCTTCTATATAGGCCCCCCCTACTAAAGTCTTTATTTGATCAGAAATAAAGTGGAACTTGCCTTGATTCAACTAATGATAATCTTTTAACTGATTTCATACTTACTCTTACCTAAGATAACTAAGGACTAATATAGATTACGGTCTACGGTTACTTACAATAATCATTTGCCAAAATAATTCACAAATGGCTTGTCTTTTCTAACCATTTTAGGTACTTGGGAAAGGTTTATCATTTTAACACTCTGGTGGAGCTAGCATTTTCTTCTCTACTCGACGGAAGAGCTCGACTTTCTTCTTAAATTGGCAGTACAATATCTGTAATTAGCTTGGTTATGTCGGTATTACAAAAGAAAGTAGGCAACGGCCATATTTGAATCATTATTTGCAAATAAAATCTAGCTAGTATAGCAGCCGTAGTAGCTAATACAGTGCTGTTTATTTCTCCTCGTATAACATGGAGCTGTGGGAGTGATAACATAGCGCGCCAAGGGCGGAAAGTGACAGTTTAGTAACTGTTATATCGTAATCAATGTTGAGAGCAGGCTAGGAGAGGGTGTTCCTGAAGTGGCTGAGTTGTCTTTACTATGAACTAGCCCCTCTATAAATGAACTATTAGTAAACTCATTTATTTTCATATCAAGTGAGGCTGGGATGTGTTCATCACGTTATATCCTTCAGAATATAATACCAATGTTAGTACAGTTGTGTACCTTATTAATAAGATGAACTGATATATTCTTATGCACAAAGAGGATATGAACAGTTTAAACCCGTTAACTATTTACTATCAATGTTAGCAGAGTAGTGTACCCTCACATCCAAAGAAAATTAAATAAATGCATTACGTTCCACTAGCCATTCTATAATATCACTGTGATTAAAGTAGTACGATTCACCTTTAGATCCAGAGACTGAGAATGTCTCATACAAATCATTATATTTATTACTACACTTGCATACCTTCCCACCGCTACTAGACATTTAATTATTTCTAAAATAAAACTGTGTATACTTCTATGAAGGAACCCAATATTATAGAGCGTAGCTTGGCACAGTTTATCATGAACAGTATCTAAAATAAATAGTACAACACAATTGCACAAATTTTCTCATATTGTGTATTATAGCTTCGAAGATAATCATCAAAAATAGGCTTTGATTAAACTAACCAAAAATATATGTTTTATTCATAAAAAACACACCATCTTCTTAATCACAATAATTACTCTTTATATATAATTTTAAACCAAATTGTTCAAATAATGTTAACAAAATTCAAATTTTCAAAAATAAATTATTCGTAAGCTATCCTAAAATTATGTGTAGTTTGTAAAACATTAAAATATATTCTTATTTATTAGGAAAAACTATTCACAGATTCACATTTTGAATTCAATCTTGAAGGACAATTTCCAAAAAATTGAATTTTCTCTCATTTGTTGTAAGTAAACCACACTTAAATTAACTTAATTTAGATAAATAAAGACACATTATTATTATTGATACGTAAAATAGTGCCCCGATACCACTTTTTATCGAAACCATTAGAGCTATTTAAAAAAATCAGATTTTACAAACAAATCAGCCATTAGTTAACTAGTATTAAATTATTTAAAACAATCTACATAACTATCTACTATACAAACAACAGATGCCCATTTTATATCAAATCAAACAATTTTTTTGAAATAATCCTATTAAAAAAACAACCATCAATAAGCCACCCGTATTTGAAGGTTCCCCTCAAAAACAAGTTTACAGCTTTATTGTCATGTTATTCTCAAACTCTCAGATAAATTATAGGTAAAATCGTTGTAGCCATTTTCAAAATAAATCGACTTTTCAAAAATAATTTATCAATAAACAACTCTTTGTTGAATTTTTATCCAAAACAAAGTATACAGGGCTATTTATCATTTCAAACACTTTCAAGATATCCACATAGAACCAAATAGTCAGAGCTATTTGTAAAATATTTTAAGTTTTTGAAAAATCTGTCATCTGTTAGCTACCTTTAAATAAGTTTCCAGCTCAAAAATAAGTAAACAGTGTTATTTGTTATCTTAAACAATACCAAGATACCCATTTGGAACCAAATTGTTTGTCATTTGTAAAATATTTCAAGTTTTTGAAACTACCCTTCAACTAATTTTGCCCAAAAACCAATTTAAATAGTCCTAATTATAATGTCAAACAAATTCTAGACATGCATTTTAGATTAAATCGCTATAGAAATTTTCTGAAAATTTTTAAAATAAAAACAATTCATCAGTAAACTACCCTTAATTGAAGGGCTAAGGTGCAAAAAATCGTTTTGTGTTAAGTTCTATAACATATAGATATCAAGTTTCAACTAAATCCAGCTAACGGTTTCGGATCCATGAATAGGAACATATGTTCAGATAATTTATAAAATTAACAAAACCATCCCTAGGTTGTATAAAAACATGTCCTTGTCCATAAATATATAGGCCCTACCTGTTAATGAGCTTTAAAGGCCTACCCCTTTGGCAATATGTTTAAAGAAAATTAACTTGAAAGTACTAAGGTTATTAAATATTAAAGCTAGCCGAGGCTTTTTAATTTAAATATAAGTATAATATTTATTATTTATGCGGCTCTTGCTGGTCTCCCACAATTTTGTTGTGAGGGATCATGAACGTTCACTACGGTATTAATTTAATTAAACCTGTTGATTAATAAATCAAACGTGATGTGTAAACTTTCGATATCTCATCCTCACTGGCTGTTGGAGATATTAAGTTATCTCAAATAACTATACGAAAGAAAGGAAAGAGGGGGGGAAAAATATAAGTTTCCTGTATTTTTGGACATCTCATCTTCCCCCAAAGTGAAGATGGTTTATAAAGACCCTGTCAAGTTTAGAGAAGGAACCAATAAATCGTGGAGAAGAAGGAGGAGGTTTTAGAAACATATCGACAATCGAATCATCTCCACCCCGTATCGTATCTCGAGGGAACCCAAGACATGGGAACGTGGTATTGTTGTTTAGTATAGCAGAAGAAGGGAGAATAAGAGATCCAAACACCGGGACAGACAGACGTCAACTTGAGCAAACTGGTTTACATTCACATACATAGGCATCACCGCTTATATCTATAGGCTACTACTAGACTGTACACTGATATCTTTTTTGTGTCATTGCTTGTTTACAACAAAATGTTTGTTATGATACAGGTAAGGGTAGTTAAATATGACGAAAAAAATTAATAAACAGAATGATACTAACTAATTTGTGACCCGCTACGATGGCCTCATGGTCTATCACGCTACTCTCGCAGTAGAATAGACTGCTGATGACGGGTAGATCGAGGTTAGTATCTCGGTCGGGTGTGCTGACGGTGGTTTTACAAAAATGACTTTCCACTCTCTCCACGCAAATTCGGGTACATTTCGTAGAAAAATAGTCTTCCTAATCCCTAAAATCACTAGCCTAATTAGTGTATAGGCGTATAACCCGAACATATAGTAAGATGAGGTGCTAAAAACTATTCTGTGAAATAGCAATTGTTTTTTAAATGCTCTATTTTAAATAATATATTATTATATTAATGTACAGTACATGATTTGTTTGGTTAGCTTATGTTTATAATTAAAAAATATACAGGATGTTTCAGTGAAATCATGCCAAAATTAAACAGGACATAGGGGATGCTTTACCGAACATTTTGAGACAGGGAACGTGTGGTCTGCGAAGCCAGCTAAGGGGGATATGGTCCTAAACATGTCTAACACTGTTGATAATGTCCGGTTTTTACAGATAATCATTACATGTAATTTATTTACATTTAATTGTAACATTACATAGAGGTAGTACTGTACAGTATACCTAGAGATAGGGTAAATTCGCTTTTGCGAAAAACGCGAAAAGAAAAAAAAGGGTTGAAAATAGGGTATTTATAAGTTTTCTTTGCGTTTCATGGCATTTGAAAGTGTTTAAAGCGATTTTTATTTTGCGAATTAACGCGAAAAACGTGATTTTGAGAGTATTTTAGCTAAATTATTCAATTTAGCGAAATAGACGCGAATTCCCTGAAAATGCTGAGAATTTCTATAAAACGATGTTTTTCAGCGGAAATAAGTGATTAAAAAATCATTGAGTTTCACTCGTCTGTGTGCTTCAGCTCGGGTTTTACTTGCATCCTGTGCCGTCCACAGCCCATCCGGCTAATCGCCACATTCCGTTAGTCTTTGCTTTTATCATAAATCCTTTGTATAGGCCATAAAAACATTGACGATAGACATTTTTACCTATTTTGCTACAAAATGCTAAATGATGCTACAAAACGCTAAATTTCTAATAATTAACGCTAAAAAAACTTAAAATTAATGCTATTTTACCCTATCTCTAAGTATACCATATCATCGACAGACCGGAGGAAACCTACCATTCCGTACCTCACAACAGTACTCGAAATGACGGTCACCAACCCCAATGCAAGCATGACATCAGCGTACGAGATCCTGCCGCACCCGTTCAAATATCTCATGCGTGTTGCGAATCACGTGACAGGTGACGACAATCCTGGCGACCAATTCCAAGTCTGTGTCCACTGGGATCCCATACACAAGTTATTCGAGATATCACCATAAGAAATAACCTTCAAGCTCTCCCCCACATGTTTAGGCCCATATCCCCCTTAGCTGGCTTCGCAGACCACACGCCCCCTGTCTCAAAATGTTCGGTAAAGCATCCCCTATGTCCTGTTTAATTTTTTAATTATTTCACTGAAACCTCCTGTATAATTATGTTGAATGAATGTTATTTTTATAAACGAGAAATTGAAATAGATTTAATTTGATTTGGTTTTGGGTTAAGATTAATTTCGAATGCAATGTCATAGGCCTAGTTTAATATTTAACATTTAGTCTTATCATTCAGACATGTATGTGTGGGTGTAGGATTGAATAGGTATATGATTAAAAAGTTGCATATTAAACTTGAAAGAGTTGTTGAAAGAGTAAAATAGTATGACTAAGTTATTTTACAAAAGAATATTATGTATATAAAATTAATTCGTATGATGGCTTCTCTAAACAAATATTCGTATAGTGACAGATATAAGAATTATTTTAAACAGTCGCTCTAGCTACATAGATAAATAGTTCTGCAATTGATGCTAGAATTAGCACTCTTGCATACAACCTCCCCAGCTACATGTTTCAACAATTAAAGTATTTCTTGGAGCTCTTCATAGTCGGCTTAAAAAAAAACACCATTTGCTAAGTAATGTGCTAGCTAGTAACTCCAAAGACGAGTCATGAGCTTATGTTTGATCAGTGTGAGTTAAAAATAAATACTATTTCAACTATTGAGGCTGCTCTCTTAACTCATACAGCTTAACGACTTATCGTATAGTATTTACAGCATGACCGTGTCCGAGCAAAAGCTATTAATCTAAACACGTGAGCTCATGTACTGTTCGTGACGAAGAAGTGTAACTATTTAAATTTATAGAAATATTTGACTAAAAATTTCAATATCATGCTTTTTAATTCTTTTACTTAAATGTTTATGCTTCTTACAGCCTATCGTTCTCCACAACTCCTCACCACCAGATAATAAACAATAAAAACAAAATAAGCTCTGTTTTTCTTCACTAACAGATAACCACAATTGTTTACCAAACAAAGCATTACAAAATATTTATTTTTTCATGTCATCCACCTGTATAAATGTAAAGTCACTAGGCTGATGTGCTCCTAAACGTTTAATTCTCAGTTTTTCTTGCAGTTTTAGTGAATAAAACGAAGTTATTAATAATGAATTTACTTTATTCATTTTAATTAATAATTTTCACGCGTCATCTTACTTTTTGGGTATTCTAATCACATACTAAAACACAGACACATAAACGCAAAAACAAACTATAGACCACTTTTATCGTACTCAGGATGGCCCTATTCACTAGTGTAAAGCTGGCACCGGAATGTTAGGGGGATTGACCTTGAGAGATAGCTCAAAAATTGTAATACCGGAGAAGAGAGGTGTTTTTTTGGATCGTATAGCATATATGACTGGGACGGACATGACATTCATATTCAGTCGCCTTATGTGTAGACTAACAGTCGCTCTGGTGGCACAAAGCGTTACCCAGAATACCCCATAGGAGGGTGTCTACAAGTACAGTACCAGCAATGAGATGATGTGATAATAGTTATTAATGAAATTGTGGAACCGGCGTAGACTCTTAAACTAAATTAAGCCTAATTAATAAATCCCCGGTAACCATTGGGATCATTCCCCTTAAGGGAAAAGTATCCAAGGTACCGGCCGGGTATCGAACTCGGGACCCAAAGGCTCGTGACCAGATGCACTGACCACTACCCCACGGGGCCGGTAGAAAAAGAGTGGTGCTCCATCGATGACCCGGTCTGCGGTGTAGGAGGTAGCCGTCAGCTGTTTGAGGATCTCATGCTCTCTCATAGCTTCAAGAATGACCTCGAAGAATCCTGGCAGTCCAAAACATTTCCCCTATCTTCCTAATAGTGATGAAAGAAAGGATCAGCACTTGAATCAACAAGTCGTGACGTGAGGTTATGACGAATATGGACTTTTTGTGTTCCTATGTCTGTCCGTCTGTTTGTTCTGTCCCTGGAGTTAAAGCCGATTGAGGGTTAAGGGTCGGTAATCAGTCGATCTGATCTATAAAGCTAAAAGGTAAGGTTTCCTTATACAATTGGAAAATTGTCAACAAAAAGCTGAAATGAAACAAAGAAAATAAAGATGAGTTTATTTTGTGAAAACACCAAGGAATTTAAACAAGACCTGGACAGTATTTCTTCTCTGTTGTGTGTTTGTCCTCAATCACTCTCTCATCAACTGTATCTCCCCAAATCCTGGGCCTGGAAACTTGAAATTTGTCTTGAAGGTTTATTTTGGGCCCAGAAAAGAGATAAGACGGGGTTTTTCTATATTTACCATCCAAGGGGTGAAAAGAAGGGATTGTTTTAGAATTTACTAATGTATCTTTTGAACCAACGGGCATAGAGCATTGAAATCTAAAACGAAGGTTTCTTTCTAGAATCGGGTAAGATAAATTTTCAGAGTTTTTCAAATTTCATAACCTAAGAGAGTGGGAAGGGACGGGAAGTTGTTCGACCCACTGATGCACTCATCATCGTATTTGCCAAATCTCTGGGCTCAGAAACTTGAAATTTTGCTTTACCACAAAGTAGTGGCATTTCCCATATAACCAGAAAATCTAAAATCGGGAAATTTCAAAATGGGGCTCCAGGAAATGTAGGGGCCTATAATAGGGGGGGTGCTCAAAATTTCAAAAACTAATAGTAAACAACTACTTCCCACTGTGGATAAAAATGAATCTTGGCATCGAGGTGAAAAGATAGTTCCAAATAATTAATAAAGTGTTAAAATGTTAAATATTTCATTGAAACTTTGGGGAACATGGGGGGAGGGAGTCTTAATAGAAAAACACAATTTTAGATTTGACATAAACAAATTATTGGGCAGACAATTTGAAGGACTCCAGAACTCCAGAAAACCTGATTTGTGCTAAAATTCGACATTTCTCTCTAGTTGATTGAATAGAAAAAAGGGAAGGGAGGTATTACAATTTCCAAAACTAATAGAAACAACTATTTTTCTGTAAGTATAAAATTGAAACTTGGTAATAAGGTATAAGGAACACTCCAAATAACTATAAAAGATTTAATATTTTTAATGGAAAAAATAAGGGCGGGAGGAGGGATAGGTAAAAAAAAAGTTAATCTGAGGCAGAAAATTTTAATTTGCAAGAATTGTAGAGGTACTACTCTAATAACAAAATAAATATAAGATATTTACTATTTAGAAAGAGGCTAGGGATTCGGGGGTTTCAAAAATTCCCAAAACTAAAATAAAAAATTACTTTTAAGTGTGGTAGAAGATTGAAATTTGTCAAGCGGGTATTAAAAACCACCCCAAACAGCCATTAATGTCTGATCCTTAAATTTTAAAATAATTTAGCTGTGTCGAATTTAAAAATTTAAGCCCTGGAACTGGAAGAGATCTAAATTGATACACCTATTTCATACCATTACTTTCCTGTGTGGTTTTTACCCCTTATAACCCTAAACTACTACTAAATCTACTTTTAGACCTTTTTAACATGTTCCCCTTTTCCCTTATCTTTTTTATCCGTTTATTATTTTTTCCCTTATTGCTTGCCTTTTTTTTCAAATTGATTAGTTCTAATTTTTATCCTTTTTGCCCTTGCTAATCTATAAAATATTTATACCGGTCTAAGTCGGGTAATTCATGTAAATAGGTGTAAAAAGGGTAAAAAGTAAATATAACAAGTTTTTTAAATAGGATAAAAAGGAAAAAGTGTAAAAAAGCTAAAAGGGGCAAAATAGATTGAAAGGTTAATAAATAACGCCCATCGGGAAAAGAGGGCAAAGGGTAAAAAGGTATACAAAGGTAAAAAGTGCCAAAAGTGCTTAAAGGGCAAAAGAATTAAAAGGTTAAAAATGGCATGGTGCAAAGAGTGTATAAAGCGCAGAGGGTAGCTTTAAAGTGGTAAAAAACTCTCTAAAAATTGAGGCTCGAATATCAAATAGGAGTATTAAGGATGGTTTTACAGGAAATGCAGGTACATTGCCAGGTTACATCATTAGTGTTGTGAGGCTGGTATGCCAAGTCTAATGCTCAGAGGTTTATTCTCCTACTCATTAATCATGCAAAGGAATAATATTTTTATCCCTCCTCGAGCAAATCTGGGTACATTGACAACCTGAATCATAGGAGTCCGATTCTCGTGCTCGATTATTGTGAGGGGTAGTAACGTATTCATATAAAAATGTAAGTGAGAGTGGTTAGTTTTATAGAGTAGGCTCTATATTAGAAAAAGTTGAATGAAATAACAAAAACTCGGCTTTACCGCCCAGTTCGACTTGAATACATCATTGAACGGCTATACGTGTGTGTGTTTTTTTTTGTGTGTTTCTTTAGTTAATTCATGCCAAAGCTCATCATGGCTGGTAAAGATTCTTCTGATACCTCTCATTAGCAACTCTCTCAACCTTCTCAGACAGCGTTACTCGCTCCTGTCTTTCCTAACATACTCATCATAACGAGGCTGGAGGATGGAGTCAGCTCAGGAGATGCGCATATGATCGAGCATTCTCTGAAGCTTTCAGGAGACCATGTGACCATATTAACAATACGGGCTGAACCGTTCATCCTTCTCTCTTTACATATTTATTCACACTTCAAGGGTGAATGATACATGTAAAAATTTGCAGTATATCTAAAGTGCGATTATGTTTGAGGAAACATTAACCTTTTTCATAGATATATTATATATATGGGATAGTGGGGGAATGCCGATCAGCGGGAAATACCGGTCACCCCTTTAATTCAAAATTGGCGGCATACTGTAGTCAGATTAACAACGGCCTGAACCTTTCAGCAAGATAGCTTTATCAAGAATGAATAGAATAGTATGTGAAAATCTACTGCATTTCTCGAGTATATATAAATATGCTGTTAGGAAAGATGAACGTTTCTTCGTAGCTGTAATATATAGATGAACACATTTTTATATTGGCAGAAAATATACTCCGTTCTTCGTGATTATATGTATTTTTAGAGCTAGTGTACGTTTTTATTAAATTTAAATTCAATATAATATGATCGCTAAAGGAAATGTCATTTTTCTAACTTAATAATTTTTCTTAAATGCTTTTATCATTCATCTGAAAAAGTATACATTTTGCTCTTAAAGCATTGGTGTGAGGAAAGGTACAGTCTGATTTGAGCAAGGAGGACTAGAGTGGGTTAATATATTCTGACCCGCCTCGGTGGCGTAGTTGGCTAACGCGCTAGTCGTGTTAAGCTCGACCGCCGAGGACGGGGAGATCGAGGTTCGAATCTCGGTCGGGTGAAGTGGGGGTGGTTTTTCCTAAATGGTTTTCCACTCTTCCTCCACGCAAATGCGGGTTCGCTTCCTCTAAATTCAACCCTCCCAATTCCTGATCCATTAGAGTAAATAGTACTTAAGCGTATAACCCGAAGGGGTAGTAAGACGTGGTGCTAAATATTATTATTATTATTAATATATTCTGGATAACGCAAGGGGTACCTGGGCTGGAAGTTTGGGCATGGTCTGGATGGAGGAAGAAACAATTCAGTAGGACAGATGAAGAAAGCTTATAGCTTGATTTGACAGAGAAGGGAGGAAGAAGTTTGAAGAGGCATGATCTGGATTGAGGGAGTATGAAGAAAGTTGGAACAAGAGCATGGTCTGGGTGAAGGAAGAGCACGGTCTGGGTGAAGGAAGAGCACGAGTTGAAAGAGGAAGCACAAGCCAGAAGCTAGGTCCATCACGTGGGCAACCATCCGCGCATGGGCAAGAACCATTTAAGCTGACAATAAGCTTTTAAAACGCAGTGTGCAGTATTAGAAGTTAGGTACTTGTTGATACCAGCGTCCCAGAACTGAGCTTATGTTAGGGGAGGCAAGGGGCCCCGATCTTGTGCAGCTAATGTCGATTGAAAATGACGTCACTTCCTGTTCCATAACTGCAGAGAGCTAGAACAGGAATGAGGTTGGGGTAGGGGTCGTATCTCGCGTGTCATCATAAAGGGCGGCCTCCGAAGAGTCAAGATTATTTATACACGCACACGATGATGATTTATTAAGATAGAATGTCTGAAACTGGGTATATATAATATTTATATAAAAATATAATGAATGCCAATCGGTTTTATATGCTGAGTATGGAAGACACAACGTATCATGCTATGGAGACAACATTAAAGTTCACTTTTGATGTGTGAACTTACAGACACTAATAGCTGGCACTGTGAGTTTATTTCCATGGATACACCAGCAATGTTCACTTTTGATGTGTGAACTTACAGACACAAATAGCTGGCACTGTGAGTTTATTGCCATGGATACACCAGTAATGTTCACTTTTGATGTGTAACCTTGCAGACACAAATAGCTGGAACCTTGCAGACATGAATGTCTGGCAATGTGAACACCAATAATATGCACCAATATTTATAACGTGGGTTATCCTGTCACGAAGAGAAAATATGACGCGTGTCCTCGGCAATTATCACCCCTCATGTCCACCGGAAATTGGGCGGGAGGCGTGATGATGAATTAATGTAATGCGACTTCGCCACGCAGCGTGTAAGCGTGGGGTGGATAGTAGTTGAGGGGGATGAAATTACAGGGAGTCTCGATAAAGATGTCTGACTGGCTCAGCGGCTAATGTGCTTCCTTGTTTTCCTTAGGGGACACCCGCTAGACTTTTTCCTGAATAAAGAACTGTCGAGATCTTATAGATATGTAATTTGCCTGGAGGTCACGGATTTGGAGTATCTGAATTTTATTTCAGTGTTTATTAAGTATCTCTAAAGGAATGACTAGACAAATTTATTATAAGGAAATATTTATGTACACAATGTGTATTTTTATCTCTGTATATTCATTAATGTAAAATGATCAATTTTAGTCTCACCAGATAACACTCTTGTTCATAAAACTATTTTTGACAAAAACTATCATGTAATATATTTTACCTAGTTTATAAGCTTTTGTAATTGATTTTAGAGTGACTGAGCAACTACATTATACTGCAATGAATAATGTAAAAACAGTTTTTAAACAAGCTCCAGTGACCGCGTGGTTTGACGCGCTAATATCATGTTGGACTAGACTGCTGAAGACGGGGAGATCGGGGTTCAATTCCGGTCACGTGTACTGAGGGTGTTTTTCTAAACGGTTTTCCACTCTCCCTTGATGCAAATGCTGATGCACTTACTTTAAATTAAGCCTTCCTATTCCCTAACACATTAGTGTAAAACCTGAACAGGTAGTAAGACTTGATGCTAAAAAGAAGTGTTAAATAATTCAATAAACTAATTATAATAGATACTTTTAACTCATATAGGCCTATATAGGCTATCACAAACTGGCAGGGGAGGATCCAGATCATTTTTATAAGGGGGTCATAATATTATAAATAACATAATTACTTACAATGTTAGATTTCTGTTTAAAGCCATTTAATAGCTTCTCATTTATATTTGGTATTATGTATGTTTTAAACCGTGGTCATGCTCTTCAAATTTTTATAATCAGATAGTTTTTATAAACTATTTGGAGTGGCCCTCCTTCAACAATTTATTTGAAAAATGGTTTATGAGTAGTTTTCGCCTTGATATTTTTAAATTAGATTATTTTATAAGCAATTTAAAGTGATCCTCATCCATAAATTTTTGAAATTTGGATACCCACTTCAAGTTATTTATAGAAATCCTCACCTTAATTTCTTACATAATTAGATATCTCTAGAAGATAATCTTTAAAGTGGTCTTCCACCGACAAAATTTTGAAATTTGAATTATTTCAGAAAATAGGCTATTTGGGGTGGTCCTCAGCTGAAAATTCTTCTAAATGGCATGCGTCTAAAGGCTATTTGGAGTTGTCCTCCCCTAGACATTTATGAAATTTGTATGACCTTGGAAGTTATTTAGAGCATTCCACCCGTGACTTTTTGTGCCAGTTAGATGCCTCTAGTCTAGTAGTTATTTGAAGCGGTCTTCTCCGGCAAATTGTTGACAATAGAATGTATCTAGAATTCATTTGGAGTTTGATTTAAGGCCATCTTTCATCTTCATGTTAGATAATATCAGAGGATTTGAAATATATCTAAGGGGGAATTTATTCCAGGGAGGGGCAAATTATTTCCAGGGGGCAGAGCCCCCCACAGTTCCACCGCTCCTGCTGTCCACACATACTCTATATTCGGTATTCGTGGATGAACTTCTCTCAGGCGATTATTAGTCTTCTTTGATGTGTGGTAGTCTACCATCTCAATGCGTAGTAATGTTTGTTACTCGCTATGCACGACAAATATTCGTACATGTAAACGAATATTTTTTACTCAATTGCGTGAGTCATATCGAACAATGAATAAACGTGGAAGAATAACGCACGTGGGGACCCGGCTTAAGGTGTTTGAGCGTAAAAAGATAAAAAAAATTGTATAATTTATCTATGTTGTATTCTATTTCTAAAATTTTAACTTTCATTTTGTTTTTTGTGTTAATTTTCTAACTTTCACAGGGGGGTCAACTGACCCTTTGACCCCCCTGAATCCGCGCCTGCAAACTGGTACGTGATGATTGTCCACAGTATGGGCTGTGTCAACATCAGTAACTTGTGAAAGATTCTTTGGATATTAGACCAACCAGAATGACTCACTGGTAGAGCGATGTTGCACTGAGTCAAAGGTCACGGGTTCGATTCCAATGTTCAGGTTGTCATTTGTCAAAGAGCAATGTTCCTTAAGGTGGGATGGAAGGGGACGATAGAAAAGGGCAGTGTTTTTGTAGTTCTTATAGAAAATTATTTTGTTGGCCAAAATAAATTAAATATTGCTTCAGTATAAACGCGGAGTTTAATTTTCTTCACATGGTGATACAGTTTTTGAATATCTGCCATTAGCACAGCAGCTTTAGATGAGAAACGTTTCGAATGAAAAGAGAACGCTGCCATTAAATTCCAGGACACACTTGATAGATATTAAACAACTGTTGATATTACCAGGGGAAGAAAATTAAACTCTAAATATTAATACTGGAGCAATATTCTATTTATTTTGACACAACAATTGTTTTGCTATAAAAACTGCAAAAATGCTGGCCTTTTATGGACCTTATATCCCACCTTAATGTACTCTTAAATTTATAAATATTAGTCATGGTAGACTAGAAACGAATTCATACACTTACTACAGAATAATCCCCATGATATGCGACTGAAAGACCTCGAAGATAATAGCATTTAAAAGCAAAGTTAAAATATCCGATTATTTCACCATGCGAGGCTTTATTATCTTGACAATTGTGTTTAGTTAATAATGATTTTCATAAAGTATTATCACGAATTTGGCGATGTAAAATATAATAAATGACTACATTCAGCTTTTTTAGGCTGGCAGAGATTATATTGGAATGATATTGGTTACTATTGCCCCCTTTTTACACCGCTAAATGCCTTTGTGGAATTAATAAACAAAAAATCTAGATTTACATAAGTACCTAAGAAAAATCTTATAGTTGAGAACATCTAGTGTAGAACGTATTTAATTTCAACTTTATAGCCATTAAGACAACTTAGAACAGGCGCGGCGTGTCAAACTTGCAGCTCGCGGACCTTACGATGTACCAACGTGGATACAATGTGGCAGTTTTCTTCTTTTTATAAACGTCGTAGAAATATACAATTTGAGAATGTGCTATTTGGGGATTTGGCAAAATTAAGGAGATTTTGATATGAGGTTAGTGTAACAAATGATCTATATACTCTTTCTTCGACAGGGATTAATTTCTAAAATGTATTGAATTGGCGCTTTAGATATATATATTGTTTAGCAGCAAATATATTAGTTATGGAAATAGAGATACTTTCTTACATTAAAATAAACCAAAAGGTTTACGGCTTACAGACTCACATTTTTCAACAATTATTATGAAAGATACTTTGGCACAAGATTTAAAGCTAGATAACTACACACTTGCCACAAATAAAATGTTATAAAATATAGGGTCTATCTTATTATTTCATTAAGGTGCCTATCTTTTTTGTTATGACAAGTTGGAAATCGTTTCACTTAATATTATTATTATTATCACCGCGTCTTAATACCTGTTCGAGTTATACGCACTTACGCTAATGTGTAATGGTAGGGTGATTGTGAGATGAAATGGAGGACCTACAGTTTAACGTGGAATCCGAACCACGGGGGAGGCCTGGCATTCCACACATTCACAAGTTGTGATTAATACACGTCTTGTCAGAGGTGAAGGAAGGGTTTGGCAATCAGATAAATCTGTGCTGGGACCAAGGATTGAACTCCGGACCCCCAGCACAGAAGTCTGACACCTTACCCCTAGACCACCAGGTCACCTACTTCACTTAATAAAATGACATGATTTTTTTTAACGCTGCCTCTCTAGTATTTTCAATTTTTTTAAAGGTGGCCCCTATGGACAAACGAGTTTGACACACCTGCGCTTTAAGCCACGTGGCCACCTATTCGGATATTTTCAAAATCTAGAATCATAGTGAGCTTAATCTTGGCTTAACACTGCATACTTAGAAATAATTAGTTTGTGCACCTTAGGTAGAGGCTACATATTATTTAGGGTTCGGCCAGACCGACAAGCGTGCGAGCGAGCGCGCAAGCGACTGGGTGGCCAAACTGGCGAGCGTGCGAGCGAGCGAACGAGCGCGTGATTAGCAGATAGCTCTCGATATTTGTTGACGAAGAGGCTCCAAATCTTGGATGATTAAACTGAGGGTGGTTTTAACAAGTGATTTATATTTGTGGTTTTCTCATCCTCTCTCCATGCTAATGATTCTTATTTGTAAAGGCCTACTTTGATAATATTGAAGTATTTTAACATAATAGTTTTACATATATATATATCATAGGTATGGTTTATGATTTTACCAATTAAATTAGGCCGTTAGTAGCAAGTGTGCTAAACCTATCGATAGTAATAAAAATGTCAAATTGATAAGTTTTCCTAGCACTCAACCAACCAACATATAGTAATATTGCCTAGCGCCTGTAAACTAGACTGTACCGGTTCGAGCGTGCTCCAATCTGGCCCCTCTCATTACAACCAATGTGTTCTATTTTATACGAGTATTTTATTCGCTCGTTCAGTCTGGCCGCCCCCTTATTCTTATATACTGTATCTTGAGAGCCTAACGACACTTGAAAAGTAGTGCGAGTAGGCCAACCTTCAAAACCAAGAAGTCTAGACATTTTAAACCTTTAATAGTTAATTATTAAAGGAAACCTTGGAATGTGCAATTAAAGAATATTTATTTTACTTTGCATTTTGTCTAGAAGCCTGATGCCTATGACTGTTTTACAAACGTTTCAGCTAAATCAAAAATTAAGAAAATTACGAAGCTGAGTCTTGACTCGGGTGTTGGTTTTTTTACTTTCCCATATAGTTAGAGACTAACGATTTAACTACGTGATCACCAGTGTTCGTTACTTCAAAATCAGGAAATATAAAAGTTTGAAACTTGACCACTATACTTGAGGATTAGCACATAGGCTGTGTAATTTTTTATACTCTAACGTGTATGTATTTCAAGCCTTACACCCTAAACCACGTGAAAAATGTCCAAAACCAAGAAACCTATAAACTAGGGGTGTGCGGGATTCCCGAATTTCGAGATTTCCGCGGGAAAAAATATTTCTCGTTCCTGACCCGATTGTCGGGAAACATATTCTGTAATCCCAAAAATTTCTGAAAAAGGTTGGCTGATGCTTTTTTCGCATATTTAATTTACTTTTAAACTTGCTTTTCAGGTTTTTTTTTGTGATTTAAATACAAATATGTCAACCTATTCTAGATGTAAATTTAGATTTAATATGTGTTTAATAAATATTTATGATTTAAGTAGCCTAAGTTATAGCAAAAGTATTAAAAGTTTCTTAAATTTTCAACTATATACATATTTGTTTAAATTTCCTCTATTAGGGCCTAAGTATTCATTTAACAAATTAAATATTGTCATTGTTTTAAGGGACGTTATATTAGAAAATTTAGAAATAATTAGTTTTACATTTTTAATTCCCGTTCCTAATCTCGTCTCGATGGTTGAGTCTTGTTACCAATCTCGTCTCGAACCAAAAATTCGATCTCGCACACTCCTACTATAAACTTTAAAGTTGTATATTATGTTGACATAATTGAGGATATCTTAATGTGTTTACCTCTATTTAATTTTTTATTTTATATACATTACATGAATTTATCCTTAAACCACATGACAACTTGTGTAACTCAAAACCATGAAACTTATACATTTGAAACAGCAAAGATATACTTAGTGAAACTTCAAGATGTGAGCCTCAGACAGATTTTCCTTACATCATGTACTGTAAGTTGGATGAGTTAGACCACTTGATTCAGCTAATTAAAAACCATTATACATAGAAAACTGAAAATTGCATGTTCTTACGTTTTTAAGGTAACCCTAGATTGTGTTCTACATGTATGACCAGCTTGACAACTTAAACCACATGATCACTGGTGCAGGTCTCTCCAAAATCGAGGAATATTAATAACTTTATCATAACTGATAGCTTACTGATAACTTTTGTAATTTTAGGATTTTCATCTCAATCATTTAAAAAAAACTTTTGGTTACATATATTGTGAACTATATGCCTTACACTGACCGCGTAGCAACCATTTTGGGTGATTAGAAAAGCAATAGACTTAGATAAATAAAACATGGTTTACGTACCTAAGGAACACTAAAGGTGAGATGTTGAACACGTTTTGCTTACTTCAATAGACGCCACGAGCCTGACAACCTGTATCGCATGATCGTGGTTTATAGTGTTAATCAAGTGTCCATTCAAATTTCTCCATCAGGATAAGGTTAGATGGCATACTTTTGTAAGTGTGGCAATGAATTTTATAGTTCCTAGGCTCATTACAAATAGTAATTAAGTGCGCATTAAATGTTATATAACTTAATGTTTTCCTAAATTAGCGTAATAATTATAAATATAAAAATTTAGAAAATATTAATATTCATATATTGAATAAATCATGACCCTAATGTTGTTTAATGAAATAAAAGGTAAGCAGTACTTACTATTCATTTAGAAGAATATAAAATACGTTAATGTAAGTCTGAAAGGTAGATAACTAATATTTTCTTTAGGGCTATCATGTGACATGTAGCTTATAGAATGTACTTGTATATTTACAGAGACCCGCCAGTACTAAGTGCATTCAAGAACAAAGATGTGATTCTTAGGCTCCCCCTTGGAACCAAGATCAGAGATATTAAGTGGCTGTCTGTTTGGTGCCGGCGGTTCACAGTGAGTAATGTGCTTTACACTTTATGGACTCACGCAGTGGCGGATAGTGAGAAAAAGAAAATAAGAGGTGCACAAATACAAATTATATAAACAATGATATATACATTTTTATATATCCTAAATATGTTTATTTATCAGTTTACCTAGTCTTTTATTAGATCATTACATATTATTATAATCTTATACTTTGCAGCTCAACAAACGTATACACAAATAACTAAATACCGGTACCTAAACCGGTATAAAAGCATAACAAAATCACACAAAAAATATTTACAAAACACGCAATTTATTTAATTTATTTTTGTTGTTGTTGTGTATTCAAATAGCAACATATAAGTCACAGTAAAGTTACATTCACACAACCATTATAAACTTACCAACTACAATTAGAACTACTGATAGATAAAGAATGATGGATTGGTGGAGTGTGTATGATCATTTAAGAGGGAATGCATGACAAGACATAAATAAACTCTTCAATTCTACATTTTGCTATAAATTTCACTTAGGCCTCGAACAGGATAATCTGACCAAATCGCGGTTTCACAAAGAAAACCATGATATTAATAATAATAATAATAATAATAATAATAATAATAATAATAATAATAAAACTAATCAAGCTATGAGTTACATAATTTTAACCTTAGGGTCTATATGAATATATCCAAGCTAATTGTGTAAGACCATTTTAACATTAAGATCAATTCGTTTTATTCAATTGTCCCTGTAATCGAACGAATCGAACTTTTGTCTCTTAGCAAGTTTGAGGGCGCATGTTCTGCGAATGATTACTAGCTCGTAAGGACAGTTCTGAAATATTTTACAAGTAATATACTCAAATGTAATCATCAAATGTATCAAGTGCACCTGGGACGTGACTTTCGGACTGACCAAAGAAACTTCAAGCTCAATGAAGGGGGAGAGACCCCGGGTCTCCGCTGAGTCTGACGAAATTGACTCCCAGCTTGTATCGCATTTAATTGCAAGCTTTTAACTGACTCGCGTGAGCACGGCGCGTGGCAAAGCCGGTGACGGGATCGACCATTTGTATCGTGACGGGGAAAAAAAACGTGTGGCCGAATATAACATGTCCAACCAGTCGCGGAGCTACCAAGAACCACAGGGATCCGGATAAATACTGTATTTTTACGAAAACTTTTATTGGTTTTCCACAGTGAATTGTTTTAAATTGGCAGTGACACAATTAATGTTACATTCCTTTTCCTACTTAACCAAGTCACCGGTACGAGGCATTTCTAAATACTCACGTGACACAACATAAGAAATGTATCCCATTCCCAACAATGATACCGTGTCAAATGGGCCAATTTTAACTTTAACGCCCGATAAGTTGCGTGATGTGGGACGGGGTCGAGCTGGGGTGGTCAAAAAATGGCGGGTAAAACCACTCTGGCTTCTGAAAGTAGTCCCTCTCTCCTGGTGCCATGGTAAACAGGCTTATCCTCGAATTGACCAACAAAAATATTGTCATATTCCTTACATTTAAAAATTACACCTGAACACGAGAATTGAACTCGGGAACTTTAACTTAGTACGCCAATGCTCTACTCACTAAGCTATCATTATTATTACATTATACTTCCACAATGTGTGATTAAGTAAGAATCTTATTAAAAGTCTTCCACAACACACTATCACATTAGTAGTATTATTATAAGTAGATATCAACATACCATCACACAAAGTGATAATATAGGAGTATCACTATAAGACTATCAGCAAATACCGCCACAATATGTGATTGTGTAGGAATTGTGTTACAAGACTATATAAATATACCTCCATAATGTGTGATAATGTTATGAATGTTATGTAATGAATATTAATAAAAGTTTACCACAACACACTATCAAAAAGTGTAATAATGTAGGAATATTATTACAAGGCTACCACAACATACCACCACAATGTGTAATAATGTAGGAATATTATTACAAGGCTCAACATACCACCACAATGTGTGATAATAATGACCAGTTCCTCTTTCCAGCCTAAACAATCTTGATACCCAGATGACTTAGGAAACTAAAATTTTTCAGGAAAGAAGAAAGCCCCTAACCCAAAGGGATACAGGCATATTTTATGACAGAAAATTCCCAAGGGGCTTCCTCAAAATGGGTGGGGTGGGGTTTCCAGAAAATCAAAGCCGAGAATTAATACTCTCGAAGCCCAGCTGTCCTAGGAAGGTGAAATGTAGGTAGCCCCTAATCCAAAAGTGTGCGGGATAACCTGGTGACTAAAAATTCCCATGGGAGGGTTGGGGGCTCCCCAAAAAAGAAAAAGAATATATGAAAAATGTGATTTATAATTAAATCTTCAATTGAGGATCAGTTTCACACTTTCATTGGAGTAAATCTACTATAGTCTTTAATTGAAATGCTTAGCCCTGATCTTTTGGGTAACTAAAAATGAGTCCCATTCGCAATCATTGACCAATAAGTGACAATATGAGACACTACAGGATGATAAATGTAACCGTTGAATTTTAAACGGGTATCATGGTAGTGTTTTAATAATATTACAAGACTATCACAACATAATTACTTAATGTGTGATAATGTAGGAATATTATTACATGGCTACCATAACATACCACCACAATGTGTGATAATTTAGGAATATTATTAAAAGGCTACAGCAACATTCCACCATCATGTTTTTTACATCCATTAATATTTCAAGCCTACGGTCTGGATCTTTTTTTTATTTTTTATTTGATTACTTATTTATATTTTCACTACTGACTTGCTAGGCCTGTCGTAGCTTCATATGCCTTATAATATAACTTAAGACTAGGACAGGCACAACATCCAGTCCCCAGGTCGTTAATTCATCACTGTGAAATGTTAAACCCACATTTCATCAATGATAAATTTTTCAGATATTCTGGGAATCGAACCTGAGACCCCTAACTCAATAGGCAGACTCGTTAGCGAATGAGCTAAGGTGTCGGATTCTACCACAATGTGTGATTATAAAATAAAAAAAGGCTTCCACAACATAGTACCACAGTGTGTGATAATGTAGGAATATGTTTATAGGACTACCACAGTACAACACAAAATGTGTGACTATTCACATATTTAAACTCTGGATAGGCACGACATTCTTTATATTCCCCCCTCCCCCCATTTCTTTTCACTCCTCCACCCCATACTCAGTTTGTAGAACTCTTTTGCGCACTCAAAAGAAAATATACGAGGCGGATCCCGAGTGTTAGGGGAGTTCTTTCTATTTTCATCCCAATCCACCCTCTACTGAACACAATCAACCCCTCTACAAGAAGATTTTTTGGACCTTACTATCCCCTTCCAGCTTATTTTCTTTATACGTTTCGTTTATGTGAAGGTTATATCCGTTATCACGGTTTCCAGGCTAGCCGGAAAGCTTTCATCCCGACCCACGTCCCTTTTATCCCCCCTTCACCTCC
>CABFWO010001013.1:6599-30631 GCA_902155825.1 Timema genevievae
TGTTCATAAATGAAATTTAATCAAAATCGTTAGAGCCGATTTTGAGAAAATCGACTTTTTCTCTTTTTTCCCTTCAGTAAACTACCCTTAATTTTAGGGGTAGATATCCAATTCCAAAAATCCCTCGGGGCAACCCTATGAAAACCCTAGATATCAAGTTTCAGCTCAATCGGTAAAATAGTTTAGGCTCTAGTTGGAGATACAGACAGACAGACAGACAGACGGAAATTCAAAAACCACTTTTTCGGATTCAGGAAGTCATGAAACGTCAAAATTCATCAAAATCTCGAGTTCGATTTTTTTGACGATCACCATACTTCCTCTACCTATAAGATAGAGAGAAAGTAAAAATAGGTGTATCTTCTAATATAATTTATATTATTATATTTTGTTCTATTATAAATTTTCATCATAAAAGGAGCTTACTACCCGTTTGGGTTATACGCACTTACGCTAATGTGTAATGGTAGGGTGATTGTGAGATGAAATGGAGGACCTATAGTTTAACGTGGAATTCGAACCACGGTGGAGGACTGTCATTCCACACATTCAAAAGTTGTGATTAATACACGTCTCGTCAGAGGTGAAGGAAGGGTTTGGCAATCGATAAATCTGTGCCGGGACCGAGGATTTAACCCCAGACCCCAGCACAAAAGTCTTACACCTTACCCCTATACCGCCAGGCCACCTCATTAAAGGAATTACAAAATATTAAACTAATTTTTCAGAATTGTATTTATGAATACATTTTGTTATAGCACTGCGTCTTACTACCCGTTCAGATTATACACCTATGTACTAATTACACTAATGGGTTAATGGATTAATTTATAGTAAATTCACCCACATGGAGGGAGAGTTGAAAACCATTTAGGAAAAACCATCCTGGGTGCACCCGATCGGGATTGAACCCCGATATCTCCGTCTTCAGCAGTCTAGTTCAACACGAGAGTAGCGCGTTTTACCACGTGGCCACCGAAGCAGGTAAAATATATTTGAAATTACCATTTTTGAATATATATTATACATTTTTATGTTTATAATCGGTCTAGGTTTGATGTAAATAACGAGAATTCACGGCTACTGGGATGTTAAAACTTAATCCCCACAAACATGAGTTAGGTATTTAATTGAAGACGTTTGTAAATGAAATATTGTTGCTTCATGATTGAAAACATTGAATAACAAAAGACAAAACACATAGCAAAGTAAGTGTTGAAAGAAAAATAAATCGGGACAAAGAAGGAGATATAAATACAGTAAGAAAGAGATCAAAGAAGAAATAAAAGTAGGGACTAGAAGAAAGAATAATGCAAATAATCATATAGTACATCCATTTACATATGCACACCTACATATACGTGTGATATACAGTGTGTTCAAAATGGGTTCACAACTTTAGGATCATTAAAATTGAATAAAAGAAGTCTTAGTAAACCTATGTCGCAAACCGATTCACACAAAAACGCAGGCAAATTTGTGTTTCCTTAATTTAGAAATAAATTTTGATTAAAACTTAAATGTTATTTGTGCTTACATGACACAAATGTATTACCTTATCACAACCAATGGTATTCTAAGTGTTGTCCTTCAATTTCAACATAAACTTCACATTTTGGGGGTCAGTCTATTGCGCTTACTTTGAAAAATCCCTGGCTTCATTTGGATCGTCTGGCAACTGTTTTTAACTCGTTGTTGTTGTAGGTCTTCTAAGTCATTTATTGGACATAAATGCAATATACTATAGGTATATTATCACAAAAAAAGGTCCAAAGGATTAAGGTGATGGGAATGGGGAGCTATGCAAATGTACCTTCTCGACCTATTTATTAGATCTAGTGGCATGCACCTGGACCCCTGACAGTAATCCTTTGGCTTTTTTTTTTTTGTATGGGGGATGAAGGATACGCAAAGATTTTAGTGTATTCAGGTACAGTAAATTATTTAGAAAGCTCACAGCAGAGAGTTAAAAACGGATGTCTGACGATACGAATGAAACCAGAAATTTTTCAAAATAGAACGTAACAGTCTGATTTGAAAATGTGAAATTTGTGTGGAAATGTAAGTACGATATTTAGAACACCTTTTGTTGCTGTACCTTTGTGGAACAATACAACAATCGAGACGGCTGGGTGCTTTAATATGCTGGCCTGAGGCCGGCTCCTTTTTTGCAAGAATCTTGCACATGCCGCCCTGAATCCTGCTGGTATATAACACAAGCCTGCTAGCTTCACCCGCCGAGCTAGATGACGTCAGCCTCGGCCCACTCTCTCCAAGTCTAACCGATCACAATCGAGTTTTCCCGAAGCAGTAAAATGGCGAACAAAGTTCACCGGCATCGAATGACATTGTCTACTTGAACAAGAGCTGCTGATGTGCGAATGGAAGATGAAGTGGAAGAATGGACTATACCTCACCGTTACGCTGGCATTGGGTTAGCGCTGGGTTAGATCTAATGATTGGATAGTGCTCATGGCAACATTTTTTGACGGCTTGTACGTCAACACCCGCAAATAAAGCATTGTTATTGGACAGCATAAAAGGCTACATCAGAAATTGAGTTTGTATGCAAGATGGTGTTTAGAGTGTAATCGTCACTTCTTGGTTCAACATCGGATCGTGACAGACGAAATATCAACGACTTTATAATATAAGAACTTTGTAATTTCATCCTTCACCGTAATATTTGAGAGATATATTTAATAAATTCCCGTTTGCGACTCTTCAAGCCATTATTAAATGTTTTGGACTGAAATTGTACCAAACAGGCCCAAATAAGATTTAAGTTCTTATCCTGTCTTTTTTTATTGCCGAAATACAAGATTATCTTTACCTCTGTGTGAGTTAGTATTCTTTCTAGGAAGTTTTACTCGTTTTAATGAGTATTACAGTACTAAAATTTTGAACAAGTTTTTTTTAATACTCACTTTGAATATAAATACTTTCACTACTCTAGTAGTAGACGAGTGTTGTATGTATTTAGTCCAATTTTCATAGTAAGGGCCTTTTAGAAATCTGAACTTATTTTGTTACTAAAAATTAAGAGTATTGAGTTATTACCTTAGTGTTATTTTACATGTATTGAGAAAATCTCTCAAAATTGTCAGCTGTAACTCACATGACTTGAGGTACAAATAATCAAAACTAGAGCTATTTAATTTCGTAACTGTCAGATGGACCTTCCTATATATATTATTGTGTTTATATATACATATACGTGTGTGTTAGTAGACAACGTGTAGGCTATATATAATATATATAAAATATTCATAAATAAAAGTTTGATACTTATTCTGTTCCCAATTCTGGTTGATCTAAGCTTTAACCAATTTTAAAAATGAAAGAAAAGGATGATAAAATGTGACTAAACGTTTGTATTAAACACGATGAAACTTCTAGAAGGGAAACAACTCGTTCAGTGTATTCAGCTATGACTCGAATAAAATAACAGTCTGATAGATGGGCGAGTGGGCTTGGAATTATTTTGCTCGTGATAGGTGGATTGGGGTTCGAATTCCGCTTGGGAGTACTGAATATGTATTTACTAAAATGTTTTACCACTTTCCCTTTTCACGAATGAAGCTACATTTCCTCTGAAGCTTTACTATCCTCATACCACCCCTATGATACTCTCAGATAATTATGTCTAAGCAGATATTCCGGACGCAATGCTAAGCTTTGTCTACCAGTTGAGCACACAGTCGCTGAACCTACCTTTGTGGTTTTAATAACAACTATTTGAAACAAAAATAGCATACCTATTATTACAATTACTATATTTTAATAGAGCTATAATGTTTTTACATATAAAAAACCACAAGGAGAGATAATAGCTATAGTTTTTTTTAGTGACAAAATAATCGAGTTGGCAGAGGCATGGGATAAAAACGATATCTTTAAAGAGAATGACAAAACAAAGAAAGATCGAAATAGAGAACGGGCGAGAAAGCGAGAGCCAAAAGATGGAGTGTCTCTCCCTATCGAGGTAGGCGAAGCAGAACTAATTAACAACCCTAATTCTTCCCCTCCCCCCACCTAAGTCCCGGGTTTGAATCTTAGTCTTCTGTTGGTTGGACCGCAGCTCCCACCAAATCAGCTAGACAACAATAGAACGCTGTGTCATCCCCTAAACAACCAATAATAACCTCTTCAATGTTCTGGGCTCACTCAAACACTTAGTTTTCTTTGGTCTTATCAAAAGAGAGAAAACGCTTAAAAATATAAGTCCTAACTTCCGGTTAAAATACGAGTACTAGAATAAATGTTGTTTATTATAAAAACTAATCTTGATTAAAATACGTTAATTTAGATAATTGAGAGGTTTGGGGTTTGGTGATTTCTAGTGGCTTATCTCCTGAAATACAAATTGCTTTTAGTCAGTCAAAACCCACTCTGGTGGCCGCATGGTTTATGACGTCACTCTCGTGTTAGACCAGACTGCCGATGACAGGGAGATCGGGTTTCAATCCCAGTTGGGAGGGATAGGGGCAATTTTTACAAAATTGTTATCCACTTTCCCTCCACGCAAATAAAGGTACAGTTCATATAAATTCAACCTTCTTCATCCCTTTGGGAAACATAGACGTAGATGGGGTTTAATAAGGTGAACTGGATAGAACTAGCTCAAGATATGAATATTTGGAATATTTTGTAAGTGCGGCAATGAACTCTCGAGTTCTCAGTGGCGAAGTGTATGACGGAAGTGTGGAGTTCAAGTTATTAACTATCTTATTTTAAAATGTGTGGGAAAATAGCTCTAAAACTATTTCATTTTAATAATCATGACTTACTACACATCCAAGATATCTGCATAAGTAGTCAAATGATTTATGAATAAGGAGAGTAGAGATTAAATATAAAATACGCACCCGCATTTGCATGGAGGAAAATTGGATGTGAAATCAAAACTCTCCATCACTTTCAAACCAGATTAGATAAGTTAAAGGTGGAGTTCTAGAGTAATAGAGTTGGGTAAAAAATTTTCAGTTGTTATATAAAAACATTTTTTACCATTATATATAAAATATACATGGCGTTTTAAAAAAAAGACCTGATTTCAACAAGTTATATATTTGAAGCAACGAACACCCAACGATTGAAAGGTGTATAGCTGAAATTTGCGTGGCCTACAGTTTTAAGGAATCGCTACTAAATGTCGGATTTCTAAAAACTAAGTTTTATGTCCTATTATTTTTTGAGGAAGACACAGTGAATGGACAAACCTAACTTGAAATGCTACATAAATGGCTATTTCTACAGCTTCATGAAGACTCAGACAATTTCATCTTCCAGCAAGACGGAGTAGCACCAAACTGGCACAAAAATGTGCGGCATTTCCTCAATGACACCCTTCCTGCCTCGACGCTGGATAGGGCGCACAGGACCTCGAGACAAGACCTTACACTCTTGGACTCCAAGATCTCCAGACATGACACCATACGACTCTTACTTATGTAAATACGTTAAGGCACTTGACCCTGTCGAGTGCAAGTCTAAAACCTATTTTGTGGGATGGTGGGCGGGAGGGTGAAAGGCGTGGCGTGGCTTCACAACCAACCAAAGTATCCTTCTACACCAACAAGAACAGGTGGATCACGGAAACCATAGATGGCACTAGCTACCTGACAGGTCTTGCGGAAAAATCATACGTTTGGAAATATCAGTTTTCTCGAGAACGAGTTAAATTTTTAGGTTAATATTTTCAACACTTCTTCTAAGATAATGTATCGAGGTTTATTAATTGTTACATTTTCTTATTTTTTGTTATGAAGCCTCCAGTTTTCTATTGAAAAATGTCAATTTTCTCGTTATTTGATCACTGTTAAAATTATAGAGGAAGTGTGTATATAAAAAGTATAACTTAATCAACATGATTCTATTCTTGAACAAACCGTTTCCAAAAATAAAATTGAAAAACAATAAAAACTCTTGAATATAACAGTTTATTCCCATGGCTCTGAATTTCCACGCCCAATGAAAAGGGCTAATCGCCTTAAGGAACATGTTTTTGTTCCATCATTAGCTCACGACCTTGTTGAGCTTAAAAACATGATAGCAGCAGAATTAGCTTCAATCCAAGAAGACACTTTGCGAAGTGTTTGGGACGAATTTAACTATCGTCTTGATGTCATCCGTGCGGATGGTGGATGGCACATAGAGCATTTTTAATTTTGAAACGTTATGAGTTTGTGAGTATTTTGCACTTCGTATCATTTGTGTAAAGCATTTTCTTCAATAAATATAGCTGTTAAATTTGGGTCATTCTTTTTGAAACATACTGTATTTCCAGTAGAAATATTGTATTTTTAGAAATATGTAATTTTCTTTATATAGGGACCTATTGTTGAATATCTTTCAAGGGTGTCCTGGAATTTGACATTTTCTCTTCGTTTAAAAAGTTCATCTAATGTCACTATGCTCATGAGAGATATTCAAGAACTGTTGATAACTACCATGTGAAGATAATTAAACTCTACGTTTATTCTGGAGCAATACTTTATTTTTCTTGGCCAAAGCTTGATTAGACATAAAAACTGTAAATCTGTAAAAACCCTGCCTTTACTTAAGTTCCCAGACCTCCCACCTTAAAATTGTAATAAATTTTCCCGCTAAAATGAGTTATAGATTGATAAATCCTAGCTACGGTTGGTTACACTAAACAAACTGACAATTACTTTTTTCCAGTGAATTTTGAAAGGATTTACCTGAAATAAAAATAAATAGATCAAATTATTTCCGTATTAAATGACTATAGAGTGAAAGTTTTCGTCTTGAGTCACTAAGAGTGAGTAGTTCTGTAAAGTTGCCAAAATATTTCAGAACAATCACATGTTGAACAACCTTCACCTCTTAAATACCCATACTGCCTTGTTCGAGAGTATCTTGGCAAGATCACCGGCGATTGTCAGTTTTTTCTGAGCCCCCCTCCATATCCCCCTCCTTCCCCCCCAATCACTTTTACAACTTGTGCCAAATGTGTGCGTGTACACGTTGATGAGTTCTTAGGTAGTAAAGATGTTTGATGTACTCACAAGAAATTGACTACATTTTTTATTTTATTTACGGGACTCAAAATATCCTTTGGGATCAAGAATGTAAAGATACTACGTTCTTTAAACAGATTAAAGGGGAACTAGTGGTGCTACTATTTTAAATTGACGACCTTATATTAGCTTAATTTGATCTTCCATCAAAAACACTTGTATATATATACCGGGTGAGGCATTTCCAAAAAACCAAGAATTTAAGAAAAAAAATTGTTTCGACAGCACTCGCTATTTCTTATTTGGTGGTCGTCTTCAAAGTTATTTCAACGTCGACTTTGTTTTTTATGAAAACTCATAATTTTTTAACTGTATTTTACTCTAAACAAAAACAAACAACTTTTTTCTGAAACTTTTTTATTTCCTATCAATTTTTGAAGATGTTTTAACTTGTATATTCTTACAACTATTTATTATATTAATAGTGTATCAATGTTAATGGGCATCATTTTGAGTATATTTTTAAGTAGTATTATAAATAATATTAAATTTAACTTAGTAAAGAATAGCATAGTGTAATAAATACAAAGTTATTTAATAAGAAGGGCTATACAAAAGTACAAGGTGAATTATCTTCAAAAATTAATGTTAAATTATAAAAATGTTTTGGCAAAATTTGTTTGTATATTTTTGTACAGTAAAATGCCGTTAAAAATAGGTTTTTATTTAAAATACAAAGTTGACCTTAGCACAACCTATAAGACATCCACCAAACTAAAAATAATATAATATGCTATTTTCTTTCTCCCTTAGTAAAAAAATCAAAACTATTTTCTATAATTTTTGGTATTCGGGATATTCTGGTATCTTAACTTAAATGCCTCAACCGGTATAATATAGTAGCGTTATTAAAAAAAATATTTTAGATCAAGATCATTGGCAGTATGGACTCTACGTCAATATCTTATGTTCTAACTTTCAAGTCACAGGGAGTTTGGGGTTCTAATTTCAACCAGGTGTTCTGTTAATACAGGATAGAAAAAAATCTTTTATTTCATTTTTAATTTTAAATAATATTTGTTCCTGACTAGTGTGGAAAACTATAAACTGGGTAGCCTGAATGGGTAGTAATGCACGGTGTTAAATAAATAAAAAATACATACACTGGTTTCCCTTTGTTTCAGAATAAAAAAATTGATTAAAAATATTGAAATATTTAAAGGAGTTTGTGATCTTGGTAATAATGATTTATTAGTCATTCATTCATGCATATAGCAATGTTGATACCATAAATATTTGTAACAAATTTACCTAAGATAGGAAGACATTAAAACTGGTTTCTTTAGCAATATATTAAGTTTAGGAATTTAGGAAATAAATAAAATGTTGTGAGTATAATTTTGAATTTTTTAAACAACATATAAAGGGGTTGACATTGAATAGAAATACACTTTGAATAATAGTATACCCATTATATTGGTTTACTTATCTATTTCCAAATATATATATATATATATATAGCCACAAGTTATGTTATAAAATTAATAACAGCAAACCTTTAAATTGAAAAATATTATTAGCTTTGAGTTTTAAATAAACTAATTAAATATACGAAATAAAAAACACTAGGATGATATGTTTGGTAGATTAAGTTTCATTGCTAGCCAAGAAATATTGTTTATTATATTAAAAAACTCATAAATATGGGATCATTTTTTTAAAACATTAGTTTTCATATTACCTTTCTTCTTGAAGTAAAATGTTTTTGAACGCAAATGTTCTCTCAGTATTTTGATATCCTCTTGTAGTAGACCCCACTTCAACTTTCTCAAACCATAGATTTTCTCTTTCTGTTCCCGATCTCCAATTTTGAATGTAAATATTCCCCTTTGTGAAGCATCAATAATCCGATTATGTAAAAGTAGGTAGGGTTAGAAATTCATGGATCTGGAAAATATAAAATCTCTATCATAGAAGGTTAGACCAAAAATGGAAAGGAATGAAGGTTGAAACTTTGCTTCGCCTTCCAGCTAAAAAAATTAACGGTGGTTCGTGGGTGATGGCGAGGGGGGAGGAGGGTGGTGCTTGTCCCACAAACAAAACCACAATATTTTTCATTAAAGTACAGGTATTTTTGTTTATTATTTTTCGCTGGAGATTTTAAAAAGTATTTAATTGAATTTCAAGTAAACCAGGCTCAAATGATCTACGATTTATATTAATGAAAATTAATACTTCTTGGAAATTCTTGTATTTTAGTCCTAGATATTTTTGTGTCCTAATTTGTATTTTATTACTTTTTGAGCTAATACTAAATATATTATATATGTAATGTTTTTAAGTTCTCACAATATGAAAAATAGTCAAAATGATTTTATCTATTACTTCCTTTTAAAGAATATCCTTAATCGCCTAACAACTATTTTTAATGTTGGTTTAGTTAGAAATATAATTTATTCCCCAGTTTAAATACTATTTCAATAATGTGGGACCACTTCTGTTACCTAATTTACATATCATTTTTAATATTTTAATTGTGTATTATGCTAAAGCACTTAAACTATAGTCACTATAATATATTGTAAAAGTAGCTATTATTATTATTATTATTATTATTATTATTATTATTATTATTATTATTATTATTATTATTATTACTATTATTATTATTATTTTACATCTGGTATTAATCTAGATTAAATGTTCAATTGACATCTTATTTAACAAAATTATTTCAAAAGCAAAGTTTAAAAATCATATTTTATATAATCACCTAAAATTACACATATATACTGATATAAATCAATGATAGCTAAAGAGAAATTAAATTTGATGATAATGACATTCCTTCTAGATATAAGTATGATCACTAATAAGTCATTACAGTGAATTACTACAGAAAGATAAAAATAGATTGTTATTTGGAATTCCTTTATTCAGGGGTAATCTTATAACAGTTTTTTGTTGAACATTAAAAAAAATAGAAAGTATACGCATACTGAGGTCGACTACAATACAAACTTATCTCTAAATTTCTTAATATAAAGTAACAAAAGAAAGGGTTATAAAGTACAAATTGTTGACGTATAAAATTGCTTTTGTGGTTTACAAACGTTGATAAAATAATGTGAACGTAACAACAAAGAAATAAAAATGAAGAAGATTTTTCAAAGAAAAGAAAGAAACTTTTAAGAAATATTTTTATAATACACAAATTTAAAACTTAACGACGTTAAACACATTATAATCATAAACAATTTCATAAACGTAAATGCCTCTTTTCCTCTTTTACTTTTTTTTTTATTCAAGGGGTATAGCTAGTTTAGAGAGTAGGCACTAGGAACGCAACAGAATATTTTATTTATTCACTTTTACTTCAACAAAAACATTTACAATTATTGTAATTGAAAACTAAGTTATATATTAATGTAAACATTTCAAATACATTTTAAAGATTCATTCACTTAACAAACATATGTCTATGAAATTCTTATAATCCTATGTGATAAACCAATAATCAACAAATTTTAGTCCTTCCATTTGGTCAAATGGTTTGCATACATTCTTAAGACAAAATATCAACAGATGGATTATACACTAAATTAACTTACAACAGTATTATATTGGATTATTATGGATTGAGATGATATCAAATACCGAGGTGCTAAAAAAAATCAATAAAGTAAAATTGGAAAGGTATACAGCCAAGTTGAGTTAATATGGAATGATATGTATACTGATGTACATAAAAGTTGGATGACGACAATTATAGAAAGAGATGTAGGACGGAAGTATTCAAGAGGGCAGCAAATAATCTAGTACATGAATAAGATGGCAAATGATGTTGTCGGAATAAGGTACAAAGATGAAAATTTCAGTCCAAGATAGATAAGACTTTATAGATACAGCAAACCAATCTCAAGATTGATTATCTAAAAATTATGACTGTTATATTACAAGAATTACAACCCTAACATTAAGGACTAGATGTTTACTAATCGTATTAAATGACTAACTAGTAAATAAATAATAAACATATTTTTTCATCACTATTTAAAACCGAACACGGCATACTTGGATTTAATTTCAAAAATACAACTCATTTATCCATAAAAACAAGAATATGAGGAGTAATCGTAGACTGAATAAACCGTGTCTTTTTTTGTACTACTTCACACTACCCATACGGGCAATCCGAATTTAATCAAAATATTGGGGGATGATGGAAGTAGAACTTTAGGTAATATTTGCTAGCTTTTTCTTGGATGGAGATCGAAGAGCATTTTAGGAAAACCCAGCCTCAGTAAAACAGACAGGAATACAATACCCGGTTGACCATCACCAGCAAACCAAACTAGATTATCCTAACGATATGGGATTGATTCATTCATCACTTACTTCCATTCATAAATCATAATTTATTATCCTCCCTCCATACTGATTCGTTGGTCAAGCTGTCTAAGATGTCACGCTCGCGCTGCACTTGGTCAAACTTAACAGATATTTTGGGGTTTTAAATCTGATAAGGCAGATAACGGCTGGCTCTTCTCATGTAATTTTCCTTTCCCTCTCTTCGTGTTTAGGTGGATTCATTTCCTTTAAGGTGCCCACCTAATTCTTACCCTTTAATCCATTAAACATCCTAGTGTTGAACTTAACCACAAATAAAATCCTTGTCCAAAAGAATGCTTCTAGATCATCCTCCTTGCCACACTGCCCTCAGATTATATAATTTAGTTAGCCCTTAAAGTCCAATTTTAATAGGATAAATCTTTTTTTTAAATAACAACTTTCTTACTGTCAACTTTGAAAACAGTTAAGTATTCTATGATTATTATTTTATAGTCATTAATATATCTTAGATTTGTATACACAATCAAATAGTAAAATATGCATTCAAATATGCGTGAACAATGTAAAAAATATGCACCTTAACATGCAAAAAAATTGAACAAAAATAAAATAATTTGTTTTGTGGAAAATCTTACCTTACAGTATAATGTAAGGTCATACTGAGATTTTCTTCTGTGAAGATCCTATGCCTGTCACTGAAGAATGTTTTGTACAATGAAAATGTCCTTTTGACATCGCATAATGTCACAGGAGCAAATGAAAAATCCACAACTCTTCTTCGGTGAATTCCTCTTGTATTGTAGTTTATCGCCGGATAACTTTTTGCTAATTTGACAAGACTGTTTTGTATCCAGGATTTTTATTTATTACTCAGCCAAGCTACTCTATTGCAATTTTAAAAATATCTTGAGTTTCTGACGACAAGGCCACTAATATTGATCTATCAGAGTACTGCGAGAAATAACTTCGAGCTTCCAACTGTGTTATGATTTCAGGTAATTTAAGGAAGTAGTTATGGATATACTGGATTTTTTTCTCGATACCATCTTTAGAACACATACACCTATGCACGCACGCGTTTCATTTTATTTTATACCCAATTAACTGTAGAGATTTTATTAATTAATTAGTAACCAGCCGATGACAGAAAGGAAACAAGTAATTTAATACGACATTTATGATTAAAGTATGCATTTTTACCTTGAAAATAGAACTAAAACATGCAGTTTCACCTTAAAAATTTAAAAAATCTATGCATAGTCACTATCCCTCAAAGTATGCATATATATGCACTATCAAACACTGGCCAAATGGTATATTAAGGTGTGACTTTCAAAGTATATGGTTTCCTCATACCCTTAGATATGTAAAAAAGAACATGCGTTTTGTATACAGATCTGGGCTCCTGTAATTAATAATAGTATCCAAACCCTCTTTGGTGTCCTAATGGTCTAAGGCGTTACTCACACAATAGCCTGGCCCACCGATGACGGGGAGCTAAGGGTTATAATCCCGGTCGGGTGTACTGAGGGTTGTTTTACTTTAATGGTTTATCACTCTCTCCGTGCAAATGTGGGTACACTTACTCTAAATTCAAACTTATCCATTCCTAACACATAAGCGTAATTAGTAGATATGCATATAACCCAAACTGGTAGTAAAATGTGCTAAAATAAATAATATCTAAGGTCAGTGAAAGCTATTTATGGGGGGAAGTAGGAAAGGGGGTAGTTCCACGTTTAGCCATGAGAGGCCCAAAATCCTAAACTCACTCCCTTTTAAGGCCCTTAATAATAATAATATCTATCAAAAGTGACAGCCGCATATCACATGAATTGACGTATGAATACGTGAAAGTAGATCAAGTAGCTTTTCTAGATGTCACAAAAGGACCTTCCTAAGAAAATTAGATTGCAGCACTGATACAAAAGTACCGCATTGAAACCGACAATCATGAGGTCTCTTAGAAGAATTCCAACAAGGAGGCTCCTATTGCACGACAGGCAGTTTCCTTCCCCTTAGCTTGGAAACTCTTAACCAATTCCTAATTGAGTTTATTAGCTGACAAGATTACAGTAGCTGCACCTGATCCCTCAGGGAAGAGGAAGGGGAAAGAAAGAGGTTGGTAAGAGAGGGAGGGGATAAGAGAGGGAGAGGGTAAGACCGGACGACCCTTGTCCCCTCTCTCCTTTCTCGGGTTTGGGTGTAATCTAGTCTATGGAAACTAGCTTCCTCTATCTTCTTGATTGGATGTCTTCCCGTTGTCACTTAAAGACGCGTTAACAAGATCCTGCCGCATCCTTATTGATTTGGATTTTTTTTTCTTATTGATAAATAGATAAATAAAATGCATTTATTATAAATTATGTCTAAATACTGCTTTAATTTTTAATATCAACTTCTGATATGAAGCTTACGAAGCATGATAGAAAGAAACTTAGGGTGCTTGAAAACAATTTGCTTAGTCATTTATTTGGTCCAAAAAAGGGATGAGGCTACTCGGGAGTGGATGAGGTTACATAAAGATAAGTTACATACCATGTGCTCATTACAAGACACTGTTAAGATAATCAAGTCTCGTATTTTTAGGAGGGAAGGACATGCAGTATGAATGAAAGAATCATATTCATTGTATGGACAGGCGAACCTAATGGCAAGAGACTATTGGTAAGACCTAGATGCAGATGGGAGGATGACAATAGGATGGACCTGAAATAAATAGTGTGAAATGAAGTGGCCTGGATATAACTAGCTCAAGATAGGGATAGGGTACAATGAAGTGGACTGGTTAGAACGAGCTCAAGATAGGGATAGGGTGTAATGAGGTGGGCTGGATATAACTAGCTCAAGATAGGGATAGGGTGCAATGAAGTGGACTGGTTAGAACGAGCTCAAGATAGGGATAGGGTGTAATGAGGTGGCCTGGATATAACTAGCTCAAGATAGTGATAGGGTGTAATGAGGTGGGCTGGATAGAACTAGCTCAAGATAGGGATAGGGTGTAATGAGGTTTACTGGATGTAACTAGCTCAAAATAGGGCTAGGGTTTAATGAGGTAGACTGGATAGAACTAGCTCAAGATAGGGATGGGGTTTAATGAGGTTTACTGGATGTAACTAGCTCAAAATAGGGCTGGGGTTTAATGAGGTAGACTGGATAGAACTAGCTCAAGAAAGGGATGGGGTGTAATGAGGTGTACTGGATAGAACTTTCTCGAGATAAGGATGGCTGGCTTACTTTTTTTAAGTGTGGCAATGAACTTTCCAATTATTAATGTCATAGAGTAAGTAATTATGTAGGTTATGAAACAAGAACAAAATTTGGACAGTATAAATGTTTTTAATTTTCAAACAATTAAAATATCTTATTTTAACATAGTATTTTATAAAATTATTTTTATTATCTTAAGTCACAAAATTAAAAAAATATCAAATCGTACAGATTAATATTATAAGTACCTTTAATTTTGGAACAAGATTTAACATTTAAGTTTGTGGTTTTATAAAAAATAGTGCCAATTTCGTTCATATAATTACCAAAAAATTAATACTACTTTGCTACATGCATGAAAAAATAATTTAAGCTCTGTTCAATAGAGTCAGCATAAGAGAAAGTCAACAGCGGAAAATCTAAGAGTAAAACACCATTCACATCACATTTATTCGATTTAATAATTCACTAAAATAATTAATATTTTCTAATCAAAATGTGGATATCTGACAGCAAATCATAGGTCCCAATTCATGTATCTATAATGTCATTCATGGAGCAAAAGGGCTTGCGAAATTGACATGTAAATAGTAGAACCAATCAGCCAAAGCCTCTCTTACTTGTGTTTGAATCTAATGGCATGTAGGAAGGTATAGGCAACCAGGCAAACTCAATTTTTTTTATTACTTCCATCTTACTACTGGTTCAGGTTATACACATATATACTAATTATTCTAATGGGGTGGGGGAAAGGTAGGTTGAATTTATAGAAAGTGTACCCACATTTTTGTGGAGGGAGAGTAGAGAACAATTTTATAAAAACACCCTCAGTACTCCGACCAGGATTACACCAACAATTTCCTTGTCATATACAGACTAGTTTAAAAAGAAAGTTGTGCCTTAGACCATGCGGCCACCGAGGCAGGTGACTCTGAGTTAATTAATGAGGAATGCGGGGGAGGGTACATTAAGTTAACATCCAACCGACAGCAGCATCGATCAGTTGGGTTCAGTTAGTCATCAATAATGTTTTCAAAGCAAATGTTTTCACTACTTTTACCATTTTTACACTATAGGAGCACTTTAAATATTATATAGAGTAGTATAACTTTAAACAAAATGTCGTTGGTTTGGTCTTATAATTTAGCACATACATTCAACACACCCTAAATGAATTATATTACAGTTGTATTTAAAAATTTTTGGGCTTTTATTAAACTTATTTTCTTTTCTAGCCTATCCCTTGGCTAATTTACTATTAAGTAGGGTAATATTGCACAATAATCTTGAACGTATAAAGAATATATGGAGGAATGCATCAAGTAACTAAGTATCCAACCGGCCGTAGCAATAGCCGGCCACATATATATTGTAAACGAAGAGAGAAAAAATAAAGCATGAAAATTGAAAAACCAAAATTCAATTCAATTGCTAATCAACTACAACGCCACCCAGATATAGAAAAAAATTGCATACTAATAGTAAATATACCTCCACGAAAATGCGGATATGTTTAGTATAAATATAACCTTCCTTATCCCTAAAAACAACTAGCTTAATTAGTATAAAAGCGTGTAGCCCGAACGGATAGTAAGAAACCTGTAGAAATAATAAGTTATTATTTTTACTATCGCTCGACACTTCAGAGAGAAAGTATTGTGAACGTCAAAAAAAACTGAACTCGAGTTAAGAGCCGTAACTATTTTACCAATCGTGCTAAGACTTGGTCTTTGGGGTTTTCATAAGTTTCCTCTGAATTGTTTTTGGAATTATACATTTAACCCTAAAATTAAGGGTTGTTAACTGAAGGGAAAAGAAGAGATAAAAATAGATTTTTTAAATTTTCTGTAACGATTTTGATTATTTTTTAAAATCTACACACTATTTATCATTATAAACAAGATAGCGATTCTCATTTTCTTATGAAAATGACTTTGAGGACACTTTACATCATGAAAATTCTCCAATTTTAATATTTTCTCCGGAAATATTTGAGATATAAAATAACTTATCATTATAAAGCTGTAGTACTAATAAAGATAAACAAATTTAATTGAAATATATTTTTATAAAACCAATAGTTTCTGAGCTATAAGAATATATATATATACTTTTTAATTCAGGTCTTTGAAAATGAATTGATTCTTATTCTCTTTGATGAACAGATAGCTCTCTCTTTTCTCAAATTTTCTGTAACAGTCATTCCTAGTTCTTAATGTCATAGAGTAAGTAGGCAAGTAACTAAGTAAGTAACAGTGTATACTGATTAATTTCATTTCATTTGGTGTAATGTTTCCACAACACTGTATATACCTATTATTTTGTTTCGCAAATCCTGTGAGTTTTTAGTAAATCTCTATTTTAAGATATAAGCGAGAGAAAATCTGCGTGCTGCGCCGTACTATGTATTTATATACTTAGAAATAGCTCAAAGATTTAGATACGAGTAAATATAAAAAAAATATCATCTTCAAGGTAAAATATATGTTCATGTAAAAGACCAGATCTTAATAATACGACTTTACTTTACCATCAACTTCTAAGAATATGGTGAATAAAGTTTGATTAAAAGATTAAGAATTAAACTGTCTCAAGTGTTTTTTAGTCTGTATAAGGGTGTAATGTTTTCACTCAAGCATCTTTACCCCTAGGCTATTCTCTACCTTCCGCCTACTCATAAAAAAAAAAGGTCAATTCCTTTTTTGTTAAAATGAATGGCTCCACGTAGTTTATACAGTTGTGCTCTGTTAACTTAGACCCCCTTACAGAAGACTTCTACGAATCATCTTTCTTTCTCTACCCGTTGCTTTATATATATATTTTTTTGTTGAGTTTTATACCGAGATCTTCTTGTTTCTTTCGACAATTCTTATTTTTCATCGTGAACGTTCTATTTCTCTTCTTTCTCTTGGGGGTTAGAAAAATCGAGTGGAGAAGAATGACCTAAAACCCAGGAAACAAAAGTAGATGGATGGAAGTTTGTGGTTTCCGGTTTCAGAACGATCTCAGGAAGTCGGTGTCTCGTTCTAACGAACCTTGTCTTTATCCCTATTCCCCCACGATGTAAGAGAATGGAGGGCGTTTCAAGAGTGACCACATCCCTGTACTTGTCATATTTTGAATCGTATCCCATTGGATATTTTGATAACCCACTTAAAACATATTCGGGATTGACGGCTGAGGAATCCCTATTTATAACAACCAGGAGGACCACAGAATTAAACAACTCAGACTTAATTATTATTTTATTCTATCACGCGCACAAAAGAGGCCCCTGTTCGGTCGCTTCATTTAGATAAACAAAACAAAAGACTACAGGCCCATGGCAATAAAAAGTAACAACAGTAAAACAAAATGCGCATAGCAAATACAAAGACACACAATACACAACAAAACATATTTATAGTTTTTAACATGATGGTCACGTGTTCTAATGCACCAGACATGCAATAAACTGGTATTTAATGGTTTATGAACTCAAATTCGTGGTTAAAATCTACCCCCAGGTGAAATAAATAAACTATTTACCTAATATCAGCTTCGGTGGCCATACGGTCTAACGCGCTACTCTTGCAATAGATTATACTACCGATGACGGGGCGATTTAAGTTCGAATCTTGGTCGGGCGTACTGAGGCTGGTTTTTCCAAAATGGTTTTCTACTCTCCCTCTACGCAATAGTGGGTACACTTTCTATAAATTTAGCCTTCCTAATCCCTAAAACTATTAGTGTAATTAGTACATAAATGTATAAACCGAACGGGTAGTAAAACGTGGTGCTAAAAGAAAGTTCTAATAGCAATGAAAAAGTGCTTCTGGGAACGAGATTAACCTAGATATATTGTTATTAGATTGTTTGCATGAAAAAATCCAAGGTCTCTGGTTTGAATCCTGCATCAAGGACATTACTTTTCACATCAATGAATATAATTATTCCATTATCAGGACTGGTTCTGATGATAGTGGACGGAGTGGCGTGTGAGAAAATTCCTCCTTGCTATTCTATAACAGATTGGAAGTCCTCCTTTGTGACTACCTCCTTGGTATTTTCTCCCCACTGATGGTAACCAAGTGTTCTTTCGACATTGGTAATGGGTGTATTTACTTTTTACGAGTCTCTTACTTCGGATGAAGGGTAATTCTAGAAGAGTTTACCAAGCTGTCTAGTAACACGAGACTCCTTTCGGTGGCCGTAAGGCGCTACTCTCACAATAGACTAGTCTGCCGATGACGGGTGAGATTGAGGTTCGAATCTCGGTCGGTTGTATTGAGAGTGGTTTTTCCCAAAATGGGTTTCCACACCTTCTGCACGTAAATGAGGATACACTTCCTCTAAATATAACCTTCCTAATCCATAAAACCAAAAGCGTAGTTAGTGCGTAAGCGTACAGCACGAAAGAGTAGAAAGATGCGGTGCTAGAACGGTGGCTCAGTCAACCATTGATGAAGAATAGTAACATTGCTTGGTGATATTTAACTTATATCTCTGTTAATGACACAGTTAAATGGATGGGAATGTTAAAGAAAAAAGTTGGTCAATATTGATAAATTGTACCTTACTAGTAGTACAGGTTTGTAGCAAAAGTTACTGAGTGGTAAAATATCACGTACCTCATAGCAGTTCTTCCTGCAATAGACATTATAAAGCTGCATATCACATGGTTTGAGGTGTGAACACGTGAAAGTAGGTCTAGTAACTTTTATAACTGCAAGATTAGGAAGTTAAACAAAAAATATGGTCAGCATTGATATATATTTATTTTACTATTGGTATAATTACGTAGTTATTGATGCATTAAGCTAAAAGTGACAAATGCAGATCATATAACTACGTGTATACATATTTAAACATTGTTTATGACATTTTAAAAAATATACCTACTTCATGGCATTAGAAACCCGAAAGTTAATTGCCGCACCTACAAAAGTATACCACCTATCTCTATCTTGAACCAGTTCTATTCAGTCCACCTAATTACACTCTATCTCCTTTAGGTCAATTCTAATATTATCCTCCCATCTGCTTCTAGGTCTTACAAATGGTCTCTTCCCAATGGTTTTGCCAGTTAATACCTTGAACAGGGTTCTAGATTCTTCCATTCGCACTGCATGTCCTACCCATTGTAATTTGAAGTTCTATAATCCTAACAATGTCATGTAATTAGTACAGGTTAAATAACTCATCATTTTGTAACATTCTCTATTTCACATTAGCTTTATCCATTTTTGGACTAAACGTTTTCTTAAGTACCTTGTTTTCGAACACCCAAGAATTATTATTTTGTTATTTTGTCATGTAAACAATGTAATGTGATGATAACAGGTTATGTAACTCACCATTATGTAACATCATCCATTCCACATTAGCCTTATCCATTTTTGGACTATAGATTTTCTTAAGCACCTGGTTTTCAATCACCCTAAATCTATTTTGTCATGTAAGGTAGGAGACTACTTTCCTCACCTTCCACTAATACCTTCATACATAAATAAGACTGTACCTACATCAAACGAACATATTCATTTAAAATTGCAAGTTGGTAATTAAAAATACATATAATTTACTTATATCTTCAAGATTTATTAATTAAAATTTTGATAAATACTTATGATAATTCAATACATCTTTGGTATCTAGATCTGGTTTTTTCTCTCATTTATGAAGGTCGCAAAAATATATCAAATATTTTGAGCCCTTTTTTATCGAACGCGCTGTATAGGTCTACTGGATGGATTTCGTAATACGTCACTAGAGCGCAACCAATTTGCGCACCCCTCCTCTTTGAAGTTGTTGTGGTTTCTGTTCACGCTAATAGATGTCACGCTGTTCGCTTTTATTCTTAAATTACTTACATCATGGGCATTCTAAACGCTTATTCAATGATTTCTTTGTATAGAATTCTGGGAACAATTTCTTTAGAATGTAATGAATTAAAATCAAAGGTTATTATCTATGTTAACACCTAATAGTAGTTTACAAAAGAAGGCTAATAAACTATTTGTGTAGCTAAGAATACTAAATTATAGGTGTACTTTATTTTATTCAAAGCTACTAAAAAGATGTTGGTGGACTTTATTTTTCACAGCGTCCTACTACATATTTAAGTTACATGGTAGGAATTAGAAAGTAAGTATTTTAGAGGTAATCTACATAAATTTGCGTAGAGTAGGAATCTATATAGGAAAAACCAACATCAATAGACCCAACCGGGACTATAACCCTGACCTCCCCGTCATCAACAGGCCAATCCAACATGCCTTAGACCACTCGACCACCGAATCGGAGGAAGCTAATTTTAGTTAATAAAAATTAAGGAGTGGTGTTTTTTGAAATATTTTCCCACCCCAAGTAGGTATTAGCCCTAAAAGTACACCCTTATCACATATGTTTTATGTTAACATGTGTCAACTCTTATAGGGACCCTATACAATCATTCAGACTATCAGTATTAATAAAGTAATAATTAATACTAACAGTCTGACTGATCGTATAGGGGCAGTACTGATGGACTGATGGCCGGACTGACTAAAATACTATGTGATCCAAATTTTCTGATAACATCAGTCTCAGTCCATCAGTCTTGCAAGCGGGGGGAGATACTCACAGTAGTACTGACCATGTCCACGCGCTCGTCAATACTTCCTTCAGTCTCAGTAGTAAACATAGACCGCCCACGCCTTTTTCTTATCGTCCATGTTGTTGCACGTTGCACGCGAGAGCTGAGATTGATAAAAATAATGATATGATGACTGACCGTGTATGATCTCGTTGTAGATACTGATGCATACTGACAGTCTGATTGATCGTGTAGGGGCCCTATAAGAGATTTTGGGGATGATGTGGGTTAACATATTTATTTGTATATATAGACTTATTTATAAGCTGGATGTATAATAATAAAGTATTTTAAAAATATATTTTAATATATTTTTTCTTGTAGCATTTGCTAGCGTTATAGTATATTATTATATGTTTATAAATATTTATAATAACATTTGTTAGTAAATATCCCTTAGAGCCGTGTGCAATAACACCCCTAAGTGGGCACCTAGTGTGAGTGGACGACCCGCAGTCACGTTGATTTGCTTACGTCATCATAGGCTAGAAGTTGGACCTTGAATTTAGACGGGACTATACTAACGGGCCACCAAGCATACACTCACACTTGGTGGCGTTCTTGTAAACCCCCCTATTTAAATAGAGATAAACTCCACAGCTGTCTCAAATGAATAATAATCTTATTATTTACTCATACTTGTTGATTTAGTTAGTTAAAAAAAGAAAATAGCCCCATTTTTTTCAAATATTAAATAATTTTACTAGTTCAAAATTGACAAGGTTAGATCGAAGTGAAATATTATTGAAGGCATTATATGGTACGGCCCTAATTATAACGCTGTGGTTGATTATGCTCAAAAAGAAGTATAATTATTAACCATGTCTTAGTAAAACAATCAAAGGCGTGAAGGGTTGGCTCAGTTTCATATGTCTCGTATTAAGTGTTAGACTCCTACCTGGAAGGTTCGGGGTTTAGTTCGCTACTAGACCGGGCTCACCGTGAGATGTGGCCAAACATTTTTATCTCTGATAAGTATCTATTTTTATCTTTACAATAACTTAAACAGACATATCCGTTACATTCAAAATGAATATACGACACAAATAATACCTCATTTGGCGGCTGTATGGTCTACGCTGTCACTCTCACAGTAGATTAGATTGCCAATGATGGTGAGATATAGATTTGAATCTCGTTCGTGGTTTCTGAGGGTTTTTTCTAAAATGGTTTTCCACTCTCCCTCCACGCAAGTGCGAGAAATCTTTCGTGAAATATAACCTTCCTAAGCCCTATTACCATTAGCGTAATTAGTACATAGGTGTATAGCCCGAATGGTTAGTAATACGCAGTGAAAATAAACAACTAATTACTCTAATGTGTTAGGGTTGAGGAAATGTTGAATTTAGTGGAATTATACCAACCAACTATGCAAAACGAGCCAGAGTACACTTTACCAATATCCAAACCACGATCTCCCCGTCATCGGCAGCTCAGTCAATTTCGAGAGTGACCCATGAGAGCAGTCATGTCCAACTTATGCCGGCTTAATGCGGCCCTGGCCTTTATTTTTTTGCGGCCCATGGGACCAAATTAAAAAACCAAGAAACACAGCCTGTTTGTTCGCTCACGAACGACACATCTATATTTAAATTTGACTTGTAATCTGTTTGCATACTAACCAACCTAACCTAACCTAACCTAACCTAAGCTTATAGTTTTACTATTTTATTTTGGTTATTGTAAAAAATAAAGTGGTTATTTACAATACATGTTTGCCATGTTGCCACGTTATGGGAGTTATTTTTTTTCTCTGTGCGCTTTTGATCCATATCTTCATGCGCTTTTGCTATGAGATTTTGTCCCTCTTCTACGCTTTCGGTACTCTCCGATGCCTTGTATTTTTTGACTACTAAGTTGGGTGACTATAGATAGATAGCAGTGCAAAATATACACGGCTCCAGTTTGACACGGATTGCAAACTAACATCAAAAGGAATGTTTCGTCTGCATGTATAATGGAAAATGTCGGATAATTATCTGCAAACAAACCTTCATATAGAGGTTTTGTTCTAGGAGAACTACTTGTTTATGTACACAATAGCGGTCGTACATGACGTATACTAATTTATTTCTGTACGAACGTAATAACAACTTTATTTTGTATTTTTTTTTACCACCATGTATTACTACCTGTTCAGGTAACACGCATGTGTATTAATTAGGCTAATGAGCTAGGGATTATAAAGGTTGAATTTAGAATAAGTTTGCCTTCATTTGCGTGTAATTAGAGTGAAAAACCATTTGGAAAACCCACCTTCATTACGCCCGACAGATATTCGAACTTTTATCTCCCTTTTATCTACTGAGACTGCAGGGCCCTGTCTGGGGTGAGGGGGGTGCAAAGGGGGCAATTGCCCTAGGCCTCACATTCCAGGGGGACACATTTCCTCCAAACATTATTAAATTCAATTACAGTTATTATTATAAATTTCACATCAAATAGTGTACATATAATTAACAGCAATAAGTATTCGCTTAGTGATAGGATTACATTCCATATTCCTGAAAACTCTAACTTTATGTAATTTAAGATTTACATTATTCGAGTAATGCGCTGCAGTACGGTAGAATACGCCACCATTGTACTACCACCGTCGGTCCACAGAAAATTAACAGTGCAATGGTACAGAGAGGAATCAACTTATGTAACTTAATTTGTTTATATTTAATAAAGTACAATCATATAATGATGGGTTGATCAATATTCAATAAAAGATGAGAAGTTATTAAATACTTAACATAAGTACCAAGTACGTATCAATATATTATAAAGGCTTAATGCTAAAACTTAATAACTGCCGTACAAAAGGGGGGTGGGGGGGCGCATCAATTTTTTTTTTTTTTTTTTGTGGGTAGGGTCTTGGAAAC
>CABFWO010001013.1:40926-58426 GCA_902155825.1 Timema genevievae
CAGTTTCCAATCAAACTTAGTTTTGCTATTACTATTAACAAAGCGCAAGGGCAAACATTGCAGGTAGCAGGGGTGCATTTGGAAATGCCATGTTTTTCCCATGGCCAGCTATATGTAGCCTGTTCGCGTGTGTCCAATGCCCAGAATTTGTATGTATTTGTGCCAAATGGAAGGACATACAACATAGTATATAGGAGCGTCCTAAAATAATGATCTATTCTGTGCCCATGATTGCAACGGTCAAGAACAAGCGGAGTAAATAAGGGATTTTAATTAACTGTAAGTAAAATTTAAGATGGAGTAGGATCTTCCAATTCATGGCAAGGCATAACCTGTGACTCTACTGACACACACTCCGCTACTTCTTTTATACTTCTACACTTAATCCTGATGTATATTGTGTAGTTTGTTTTTTTCTTTATCTCTACCTCTATTGACTAACAACCTCAATATGTTCATCGTTTTTATTGTCATATTCCCTGTGTCAATTGACAACCTGAATTTATTGATAAAATCTACATTAACGCGAGCGAAGCCGCGGGCAAAAGCTAATATATATATACTGATTTTAACACCCGTTCAGGTTACACACTTATGTAATAATTACATTATTGGTTTTTAGGGACGAAGAAGGTTATATTTAGAGGTGGTTTACCTCAATTGCTTAGAAGGAGAGTGGAAAACCATTTAGTAAAAACAACCCTCATTACACCCAACCTAGATTCGAGCCTCGGTATCCCCGTCATCGGCAATCTAGTCTACTGCGAGAGTATAGCGCATTAGACAACGCGGCCATTGAAGTGGCTAACTGACAACTATTATAATACTTGCTTACGCCACCAAGTTTGGTGAAGTGGTTAGCATTTATAACTTTGCAAGCAGGGATTGGTGGGTGAGATTTTTAATTTTTACGGTGGCCTGTTTCATATATTATCTAAATCAGGGGATACCAAAAATTGAAGACTGAAGGAACCATTGCACAAGAAAAAAATTTGTTGAAACCATCATACAATTTTTTCAATCTTATTTTATAAACATTCAATAACGACAGTTAAATTTTATAAGTATAAAAATATAAAACAAATGTAAAACACAATATGTTCTGGCTGTCCCTTTTGAAATATTCTTTATTCAGATTTGAAAAAAAAGGCATTCATAATTATTGGTACAATTTAAAAGTGTGAAAAACAAATAAAGATTATTATGAAATTGTCTCATGGAGCCTAAGATGACTATGAAGGAGCCGTAGGGCTTCACGGAGTACAGTTTGAGACAAACTAGTCTAACTAGTTCGAAAAGACTTTACTCTCTTTCTACATGACTTTAATTTAATTCAAATCAGCTTCGGTGGCCACATTGTCTAAGGCAGTAGTCAGCAACTTTCGGCCCGTGGGTCAGATCCGGCCCACCGACTGATTTTATCTGGCTCGCAACAAACATAGCACACAAACAATATGTTCCCATAAAAAACAGCTAACTGATTCCTTTATGATAAATATAACGTTGACATTTTTAGCTTGATATATTTTTTCCTAACTGGCCCACAAAATTATTGTTAAGCTCATATGGCCCGCGATATAAGAAAAGGTTGCTGACCTCTGGTCTAAGCGTCACTCTCACAATAGACTAGAATGCCGATGATGGTGAGTTCGGGGTTCGGATCCTGGTCGAGTTTATTGAGGCTGTTTCTCCTGAATGGCTTGTCACTCATCCTCCACGAAAATGCGGGTACACTTCCTCTAAATTCCACATTACTCATCTCTAACACATTAGAGTAATTCATACATAAGCGTACAAGCTAAACAGGTAGTTTACACCTGGTGATAAAAAGGAAAATTTAATGTTTTTTAACTTTGGTGACGTTGGTCACACGTGTATTAATTAAAAAAAAGCCTATTTATATACTGTGATATCTGAAGTTTTGACGCAACAACACGGCATACCATTACCCCTACGGGGAACATCCAAAGCCCTGCTGTACGATCACAATTACCACAATCCCAATCATAATTCCAGCTAATTATGATTTTATGTTCATAATAAATCACCTCTTCGACAGACAATAAACGGCGCCATTAATCCCGACCAATTCCCTTGCCTCTGGTTTCATTGCTTCACCGACTTTTGGCAGAGCACTCCTGTGATATATATCGCACGACTGTAGTAACACTCGCCGCTAGCAGGTGGTAGGTATCCCTGGTAAATATCGTTGTTTCCGTGACTCTCAGCTCGTCGTACAGATAGCTACTTTCAGAGAGAATTGGGACATTATAAAACTTTTATTTTGTAACTACAGCTTTATTTTAGAAGAGAACATTATGATTTTTTTTTAGATATTTTACTAAAATTATCCACGTTCAACTATACTATAATTTTCATTTGACAACTAAAATTTTATAAATATATATTTTACGCATTCATATGTCATACGTCTTGCTATGTGGTTGGCAGCTTCCATTTTTGATAGATACATATAAAATAATAATTATAATAAAGTAAAACGTCATAAATGTATGTCTCAAAATATATGTTTGTATTAACTAAAAGGCTCTTTATATAAAATTGGACTCTACAGTCGAGTCTCTGCCAGTTTACGCCTATGGAATCGGGAACAAGAAAGTATAATTTAGAGATGGATCTGAATTTTGCTTGGAGAAAGAGTAGAAAACCAATTTAGAAAGTTCATTTCTCAATTCTCCCCTCTCCCCCCAGAATTAGAACCATATCACCAACAAACCAGGTAAAAGAGAGCTACACTTAGTCCGAGTGACAACAGATTTGGTTGTTCTAATAAAGATACTAAAAATAATTGTAAATAAAAAAAAAAATTTATCTGCCCAAGTTTTTTGATTTAAATATCCAAAACATAAGTTATTAACGATTTAATCCAAGGTATAAGGAAATAAGGGAGTATTCTATGAACCATAACTAGCGTAGAGAGAGTATCTGGAATCACACTGTTAACCTTACAAATGAAACCATCTATCTACCACCACCACCTTTCTCCAAAAAATGAACTAGACCGATGACCCATTTCTGTGGCCAAACGCTCTAAGGTATCCCTATTGCAATAGACTAAACTTCCGATGACGTAGATATTAGGGTTCAAATCCTGTTTGGGTGCGCTGAGGGTGATATTTCCTTAGTGTCTTTACATTCTACATCCCCACAAATGTGGCCACACTTCCTCTTTGCTCATCCTTCCTCATTCCTAACACATTTGAGTAATTAGAACCCAACAGTGTGCTAATACCATTAAACTATGCCTAAACAATTTCTTCAAACTCCCTTAAACTACATTAAAATATAATTCAGTTTTACTGACCAATTTTTGATAAGTTAAATCGGAAATATAAAGCTACCTTATTAAATCGAGCAGAGGATAACATTGTTATTTAACATCCCATATGTTCTCTTAAATGTTTACTATTATATTTTTGTTTATGGTAGATTCGTATGTATTGAAACCATAACCTCGTTTTATGTTGTGTAGGAAGACCAGGATATGGATTGTTTGACAGGCAAGCCCATGCCTATGTTTGTGCGGGGGAGATTGTAGGACCTATTATTCAACACATTACAGCTGGCGGCGTTAAATGAATTGCTTCCAACATTGGAAACATCAAGAAACGCCACATCTGTTATAAACCCTCGGTCCCTTTGCCGTAGTAGGTTTTGAGTTTTATTTAAACCTCCCCCCCTTTTTTTATACACTTAATAGGGGTGGATCTACTTGTTTTAAACGCATTTCAAAAGATCAACCATTAGATAGGGTTTTGGTTTTGGATAGTTCTCTGGAAAAGTTTAACTTAATGAAGGTGAAATGAGACTGTTACGTTTCTTAACATTTCGGAATATATTTAAACTATTGTTTGGCCGAACTGGAATGCGTAAAGTTATCTTAGACTAAGATTTATGTTAGTTATTTTTATTACTATTATCATAAGTGTTTTATTTACTTACCAGCTCGTGGGTTGTTCCCAGGGTTAACAAGTTTTGACAGAAATATACTCGTAAATCACTCAAAGGTGATTGTGAGATGAAAATGGAGGACCTAGAGTTTATCGTGGAATTCGAACCACGGTGGAGGCTTGACATTCCACACATTCACAAGTTGTGATTAATACACGTCTTGTCAAATGTGAAAGAAGGGTTTGGTGATCAAATAAATCTGTGCTGGGACCGAGGATTGAAACCCGGACCCTCAGAACATAAGTCTGACACCTTACCCCTAAACCACCAGGCCACCTTAATTTATTTATTTCATTAACGTGGTGAATAAACTCTCCAGGTATTTATAAATTTTTTTTCTAGTCTGAGCTCCGTCAATCATATCCCAGTAGTGGAAAGATTATCCAGTACTAACGTACTGCTGTCTAGGGTACACCCAAATGTACTAATCCTACTGATACTACACGTACTGTTCTACAAATCTAGCTAGTAATTAATTCACTATGGTTGTTAGTATTGGAAATTAGTGCTATCTATTTTGTTTCTGATAGCTAGTTTGCATTCCACTACAAGTGTTTAGATTGAGTATTTACATGCTAATTGTAATTGGTAGTTTGCTTATACAACCACTCAAATGATGAATTTAAATATTTCCCCTTTCGATAACTACAAAATAATAAAACTGTCGAAATAATTTATTTGTAAGTAAAGCTAATCTAAAGTTCCCATTAAAAATGTTTAAGTGGTCTTACGAAAGCTCACTGAATCTTAGAATACTTTCCTTAATTGGATTAGTACAAGGAACGATCGATTACAAATTATTTTGAAGGATTCATGGAACTTGAAAAAAGAGTCAAGCATTAGGACGCGTATTTAATTTGTTGAGCTTTTAATGTAAGACTTGGGTCCAATTCCTTACCAGATGCCTTTAGATAGGTTCTTCATACTCTATATTCTAACTTGTTTTCCAATACTCTCCCCACTAATAATCGTACATTTTTGCATTTTACTTTATTCATTCCAACTATTCCAAATAAATCACTAAATTCCTTTAAAATTACAAATACATTAATTAAACTTACTTATACAATCATATGTACTGTGAATTTTTGAGAAATAAAAAATATATTGCTTGAGCTTCTACCAATATTTTTACTACATAATTATTAATACATAACCTAATAATATTATTATGAATGGATGAGTAGTTTGCTATATTGATTCGGTGTTAGAGAAACCTACTATATAATCGATGTTTCATGATTTAATCCCAATCTTAAATTAAAATAATTTCACATTACTATAAAAATTCATCCCAAAAATAACACAGCTTAAATGTTAATAATCTATTGGGTACATTCAAGAAGAGATAAACAATTAGTTATTCCTGAGGAATCTTCTATATTTTGTGAATTGGCCATAAGTCCATAATCAATTTTAATTAAGTGCACATATAGCCTGATTTCTCCCATCGTCACTATAAAAGGTGTGATGGGAGTAATCACAACTAAGGCAGCCAGAAATATGTAGCTCATAGCTTTGCCTTGTCACCTCCAAGACATTTAATATTTGTTAGCTTAGTCTTAAAAGGGTTTATATGGTATATATTTTAGGTGCACTTTCTAAACCAACTAAATAATTACCCACCTCGGTGGCGTAGTTAGCTAAGGTGCTAGTTTCACGTTGAGCTAGACAGACAAGGACGGGGAGAACGAGGTTCGAATCTCACTCGGGCAAACTGGGGCTGATTTATCACAAGTGTTTTTCCACACTTCCTCCACGCAAATGGGGATTCACTTCCTCTATATTCAACCTTCCCAATTATTTACCTATTAGTGTAATTAGTACTTAGGCATATACCTGTACGGTTAGTAATACGCGGTGCTAAATAAAATAAAAAATTAACCAACTAATCGTGTAAACACATGACTTACAAATTGTATATAGCTTAGAACACTAACGCTTAGTCTTCAAGCAATTAACTTATCACCGTTAAAGGGGAAACACTATCTGACCACAACAAACAAATATTTAAATCACATATAGAATTAAAGCTGAAAACCTTAGCTCAGTTAGTATATGCACTACCAGTTCAGAAAAAATTATGTGTTTCCTTCATTTAATAAAATAATCTTGTAAAAGAGAGTTTTTATTCCCGATATCCACATCGGTGGGAACACGAGCTAAGTTGTCAACATTATTTGATCTGTTTGGCCGGTGAAGAGGAGGTCAGGGTTATAATTACGACACGATAAACCGATGATATATTTTACTTAATCGGGTACTTCCCACTTATTTAACACAGATGCGGGTACATTTATTCGACTACAAACTGCCCTTATACCTTCCTTATTAATGTAAAAATTCAGATAATCTAGAGGGGTCCAAGTAAATCCTTCTAAGTGTGCTCTCCTATTCTCATGCTACGTGCTTGGAAACAATATGTACAACTAAACAAATAGCAACGTCCAAGTTTGTTAGTGACGGTTAGTTTGAGATACCTCCTTGTATCTCTTCCAAAATCGTCATCTAGGTTGTGTTTAGTTTCAGGTTATTTCTAGAACAAATCTATCAGATAATGAACGACACTAGAAGATGGTGCAAACCCTCGTTTGTGACTGCCAATTAGGGTGAAAGCTACTACCTTGTTTCTCTTCTAAAATGGTTACCTTAGCGGTGTTTAATTTCGGGTTAACCAAATGTGTTAGTGACGGTTAGATTGTTATACTGTGATATTCCCTTTCTTATATCTCTTCCGAAATGGTCACCTTAGTTGTGTTTTGTTTCAAGTTATTTCTGGAACAAATCTATCAGACAATGAACGACACTGGAAGATGGTAAGATGGTGCATCCCTCGTTTGTGACTGCCAACAATTAGGGTGAAAGATACTATCTTGTTTCTATTCCAAAACGGTTTACTTAGCTGTGTTTCATTTCAGGTTATTCCCAGAACCAATCTACCAGACCAAGAACGACGATGGAAAATGGCAAGAGGATGCGTCTCTTATTTGTGAGTGTTAATTAGTATGACAACTACTATATTGTTTTTCTTCCAAAATGGTTACTTTGTTGTTGTTTCATTACAGGCTATTCTTGGGGTGAATCTAGCAGAGTCTGGAGGAAACAGGAAGACGGAAAGATGGCAGATCCCTCGTTCGAAATGACAGACACGAGTATTACTGCTCTAGTTGGGCAGACCGTCTACTTGCCATGCCGAGTCAACAACCTGGGAGATAAAGTGGCAAGTATAATCATGCAGATTTAGTAAGCATTAGGACTTGCAAGCTTGTAAGATAGTGCATAGGGCGAGTTTAATAGTCAGACTGAGTACGCCTCAAGTGTGGCGCTATACTAAATACAAGACAGTACCTACCTAGACCAGAATGGATGGGACAGTATCACATATCAATTTGGCCAATTCCTTTCTGATCTAGGTAGGTGTTGTCTTGTATTTAGTATAGCACCGCACTTGAGGCGTTCTAGGTCTGACTATGAAACTGGCCTAAAGTGTTTTAATACTTCTCTTAAAGGAACCGATTAGTTTTATTTATAAATGGAGACATTGAAACATATTTAGTAAAGTTAGGAATAGGTTGGCTCTCACAGCGGGTTGGTTTGCAATATATCGTTTCCCCCTCATCAGGCTACTAAGCACATGAGAATACACCCATAAGGCCATATACCTATGCAAATAAACACAAGAATAGTACAACAATAATACCAGCATTGGTGGTCATGTGGGCTGAGTGTCAGGGTCATCTATTCTGGTTTACATTAACAGTGAAGTCGGGGTTGGAAACCTGGTAGTAATAACTGCGGATGTATTTTCTTAAATACTTTCTAACTCTCCATCCACACAAACGCCAGTTGCATATTTTTCTTCTAAATTGTACCTTCCTCATCTTTATCCCATTAGTGTGAATATACGCATAGATCAAATAGTAATAAGATGTGGAGCACAAGAAACTATAAAACGTTATCATGCTATAGAAGACTTGAGAAGATCAGGTAGGAGAGACAGAGTGACAAACGAAAAAGTCCTAAGTGGAATGGGTGGAAGGAGAACCATTTTGGATGTGATTCTTCGGCGCAAAGCGAACTGGGTTGGACTCATCCTTAGAAGGAACTGTCTTCTGCGCGGCGTCATAGAAGGAAACGTTGTAGGAATAAAGAATTTTTGGAAGAAGGAAGATTCAAATATTGGATGACTTGAAGGAAAGAAGAATCTTCTGGGAGCTGAAAGAGGAGGCAGAGTACAGAGTGTATTGACGGTCTAAGTTCACTGACCAAAGGAATGGACCGGTCGTAAGACAGAACACCCAATAGTAATAATAAGAGACAATTCTAACACAAATCACATGAAGGGTAAGTAGTTAAAAGAGGATAGCTCAATTTAAACTGAGATCTAGTTACTTCTTCCATTTTTAAGACAGTCATAATACCTCTATAATTTTTACCAAAATTACGGTTAAAAGAGTTATCTGTCATATCTAAATTAATTTTAAAATAATGTGTTTGCTGGAGTCCTTATGAGGTTTAAAGTCCTGGAAAATGTGTGTAGTAGGCCTATGGTTCTTTTTCTCCTGTACATTTCAAATTATTACATGCTATACGTATCCAATTATAGTTATTTTAAATAATCTAAATTAACCATACAATTTGATCTGACAACACTTTGGCCATAAGCAATGTGGAGGATGTCCACAACAACTTTTAAGAAGAAAGTGCATCGCGCAGTTTTTTTTGGCAAAGAGCTCTAGGGTCACAAACAAGGAGGAATTTATGAGTCTAATAAAGTTTCTTTATTTCATAAACAATATCTCCCACCATATTGGCAACATGCCTTGTGGAATAGTGTGAAGTTTGTCATAAAGTCAGCGCGCTGGAATCCTAAACACATTTTCTGTTTGTTACTTACGAACAAGGGAAAAATGAAGAATAGAAGTAATTTATTGCAACATTCTAAATATATTCATCATAATATCATATAAATAATTTTTTTGATAGTTTGCAATTTTAGTAACAATTTTGTTTTCACATAGAGAATAGAATATATTTTAAATTCTTGAAATTAGATTTTAATAAATTTTTTTTGATTATGTTAAAGGTGCGGGAAAAATTAATAATTTGTATTGAGGTCCAGATACCCTCATTTCTTGGTTTTGGTTCAAGTTAACAATTAGTTTATTTAATTATTATGCCCTAATTACATTCCCATTCAAATGCCTTCATTTCCTTCCTCTGAAATAAATGGTACAACACCATAATGCAAGTCTTGCCAATCCGTAAAGTATCCCTTACCCAAAGTAAGAAAAGAGAATAAGGCTTAAATCCCAAAAATATGTTTAAATTTAATCAGATATACATTTTTTTTAAATACCCACACACTGGGTTGTTTCGTATTTATATTTTAATGATTAGTCCTGGTTTAATCTATAATCATCTTAGGTCATGAGTGGGAATTAGTTTTTTAGGTGGATTTTTAGTGGGTTTTACATATTTACTTCATGTTGATTTAAAATCATTAATATGCATATTTTTTCTGTAGCTCATATAGGAATTGTTTTGGATGGTCTAGTAACTTTAATATGTGAGGTATGATAGTCTAGTTAATTTTATTATCAACACATGTTTTTTATCCCAAGCCGTCAGCCCTATTTTGATTATAGCATGTAAATTAACCTTGGTAAGGTATTAAAAACCTTTATTGGCAAAATTGGTAGGCCCTTTGGCTATCATTCATTGAAATTCTCATTTGCCAATATAATCGGCCGGCTCATAAAGTGCACGTTACCAAACTCAAATAAATAAAACCAGTAAACCCTTGCGAAACTTTCGCACAATCATCCTTCCCCTCCAACCCAAAAAAGAAGTATTTGTTGAGTTATTGAAATTAAATACTCAGTGAAGTGTATACACAAAATAGCAAAGAGAGGGTATTTTCGGTAATTTATATAAAAACATTGTTAGATTTTGTGAACTGAATGTAAAGCTGATTTTACGTTGATGAAGAGGTGATAGTTTGAATCCTGACAAAGTATTCTGAGGATGTTTACTACCGAATGGTGTTACACTCTACCTTTCTACGCCGATTTGGTTGGCTATATTTCCTATAAAATGTTTCTTGCTTATCTCCCCAATTGAACGCAGATAGTCTGGACGTTTAGTAAAAAAAACTGATAAAGGTAAATATATATATTTATCTTTTGTGAACTTGTAAATACCCCCGTTATAATTTATTGATATTTTTCGATAACAACCAATTACTAATAAAAAAACTCCTCCCTCTAGCATGCTTTGAAATATTGGTTCTATAATTGTTATGAATATACCACCTAACTTTAATCTTTTTCAGTCCTAAAGAGGTATAATAATGTAGTAGACACCTCATTTGTTCATATTTATGTTTGTGAATGAACAGCTTTAAACAAAATTACAACCATACAAAAAAAAGGTAATATATAGCTAGTCTACGCCCAGACCATTTCCTCACTTACAACATTTAGGAAGAAACTTTATGATATCGTAAAATTATAGTATATCTACTCTATTATTAACTTGATGGGTAGTTATAATAAACCTACCATTATAACAACCATAACCTCACTTTTTGTAAACTTTGTTCATACATTTTTGAAAGGTTGCTTGAAAAAACATAGCGTACTTCCTATGGGCATTTCAAGCTTCAATGGTCGAATATTTGTATCGGATGTGAGAAAGATTTTTTCTAGTAATGTCAGCTTAAGGCCATATAAGATATTTTATAAATGATACTTCGTCTATTTTCATGTGTTTATATGTCATGAGATTTTTCTACTACTGGTACTTTTGTCTGTCAACTGGAGGGTAATTATTTTACAATTTTATAACTAACCACTTGTATTGATTTATGAAAGTATATATGGTTACTATTATCATATTAGTGCCATAAATGTTCTATCTGAAGACAATTCAAATAATTCTTCACGGGAATGAAAAGCTACAGTTTGAAAATAAAATATAAATTGTTGTATTAAACCATTTTTATATCAACTTGATCCTGTAATATCAAAAAATGTCATGGGCCTGGTTTGAATACATCGTCTAAATTATTTAGGATGCGAGACCGATATTATTTCTAGATTTTTTGTCTTATTTTAAAATTAACTATAGTAAATATATCCTCTATCTTTATAATGTTTATATAATTTTAATAAATATCAACACACATTGTAGTTAAGGCACTGTCCGTATGGAGGGGACCACATTTCAACTACTTTGAACTAGTTAAAAAATAACACCTGGGCACGGGACCTTTGGCTTATCGAGCCAATACTCTACCACTGAGCTCAGGCCCTATGAAAGAGGGTGCAGGGGGTACATCCTACTCGGGCCCAGGAGTCTAAAATGGGCCTGGAAGTTTCCTGGGACCCTCAGAAAATGTTTGCATGTATTGATGACTAGCAGTCAAATTTTCCACTACAAGTACTATTACTAAATTATAAGAAGAGGTATGATAATTTTTGTTCTATTGTCATTTCTTTTTTTGTATGAATGGATTAGTTATTTAAATATCTTTTTGTCTTATTTATTTTCTTTTTTTTCAGATAATATTGATTCATTAAATTTTTTTAGACAGGATTATTGTAAAATGGATAGAGGCCCGATACAAATTTTTACCTCCTGATAAAATTCCTCTCATAGGCCCTGACTGAGCTAACAAGGATCTGTTCCATACTCAAGGTCATTCTTCATTCATAGCTTAGGGCTGAGTCTGTGATGGACGTGTGGGAATTGTCATCTACATATGAATGACCAATAGTAAGATATAGTATAATATAATATTTTATCTATCACCTTGTTTCAAGCGTATTATTCCTGTCCACTTTAATGAGTAATATGTATTCCTTGATTAACAATTATCATCAGGGCTCATTTCATTGAACCAAGGGTATTAAAGGGTCAAAGGTTTGCTTTTATTGGCAAGTAAATCTCAAACCACTTGGTTCTATAATGTCAAGCGTCTGAATGCTCGTTTGGGCTATCCAAAACATAAAACAACTAATTTATAGTCACAGCATGATATAGTTAAATGGTAAGGAAATTAGCTGCGCCTTATTTTAGCTAAAAAATAATAAAACAATATCTTTTCTCCTCCTCGGTGTATCTTGTTAGTGTTCAGCCCCATCGGGTCTGAGTAATGCATGTATATCTTTAAATTAACATATTAAGGCAATAGCTACCAGATTTGTTAAATGACGGTCAAATATGATCGTAATATATGAATTATAATATTTTTCCCCAGTAGATTGTTTAATATAGCTTATGAAAAGGCCTAGCTATAATCCAACTTTCCTGACATTTAATGAAAGTTATTATATTTAATTTCACGTATTCATTGATTAGGTCATGTGATTCGTATCTCTCAATTTTGATAGAACTTCTCATTGTCTCTCAAATAACACTCATAATTAATATAATAAAATTTTATTAATATTAACTACCAAAAAAGTTTTTATATTTCTAAGAGGTGCCGTTATTGTACATTTGAAAGAATATCAAGGTAGACTTTGTTCAGTCACATCATCCCTATTATTGTTCAGTTTTCATGTTATACTTTGTTCAGTCACATATCCCTATTCTTGTTCAGTTTTCATGGTATACTTTGTTCACTCACATCATCCCTATTCTTGTTCAGTTTTCATGGTATACTTTGTTCAGTCACATCATCACTATTCTTGTTCAGTTTTCATGTTATACTTTGTTCACTCACATCATCCCTATTCTTGTTCAGTTTTCATGGTAGACTTTGTTCAGTCACATCATCCCTATTCTTGTTCAGTTTTCATGGTATACTTTGTTCAGTCACATCATCCCTATTCTTGTTCAGTTTTCATGTTATACTTTGTTCAGTCACATATCCCTATTCTTGTTCAGTTTTCATGTTATACTTTGTTCAGTCACATAATCCCTATTCTTATTCAGTTTTCATGTTATACTTTGTTCAGTCACATATCCCTATTCTTGTTCAGTTTTCATGGTATACTTTGTTCAGTCACATATCCCTATTCTTGTTCAGTTTTCATGGTATACTTTATATTGTGGTAGTGAAATGCTGAGAAAAGCAGATAAAGAAAGTTAACTTTGCAAAGATACACAAAAAAGAAGACATAACATAATAGGACTTTTACTGAGACATGATAATTTGACAAAGATTTTAGTAGGTGATGAGGAAGAGAGAAATTCAAGAGAGAGCCCAGAAATGGAGTACACGTAACAGAGAGTGAACGGTGCTTATAAGAGAAGGTAGAAAGATGTAAAAATAAATTGGCCATAGGATAGGCAAAATAGTAGAGCTACAGCAAACCATTTGAAAGATTTATTACCTATTGATGATGATGATGATGACTTTATTTTATCATATAATCTAATCCTAATCATTCTTAAAGTTCTTTCACTTATGTCGCTTTAAAAGCTTTTATAATATCTAAAATACTGTCCAAACCTTAGCTCTGTCAGTTAAATTTTTGACAAGACCGTAATAATTCAATATTGTCATAACTGGATATTCCCCGTTCACAGTAACGAATAAATTGTTAAAATACTGTGGGCTGTGTTGGTTCTAGAATTAAGCTGGTTCAGGATAGATACACTTAATTAATAAAAACATATTATAATGAAAAGTTAGGAAAAGTAAACTAACGGAGTAATTATGTTAGTTATTATTTATGAAAATTAATATGTATTTAATCAAGCTGTCAGCTAATATAATGAAGTTAATTATCTTTTTACTTCAAACCTAATAGGTCAATTATTAATCACGACCATATTAAATTGCATTGATTGCATTTACATTTAAATTATTCTCACGCTAAATCCCTTACTAACAAAACTAGAAATATGGTTATTATGATCACTATTTAATATCTACTTTAAATTATTGTAACATTTGTATTTAATTTGTTTTAAATTTATCTATTTGAATTGTACAAATTAATAAATATTTTATTGGTTTTGGGTGTTGTTTATTGAAACTTAACAAAGTTGATTAGTGTCTAACGCATATCAACTGAAAATATATTGTAAACGATTTTTCCAGATTTAAATACCGAGCCCATAAATTAACGGAAGAACCTTTGTTTGAAAGTAATTATCTTTAGTTTCCTCGGTAATAAATGGGTTGTTTAAGGTAGTTTGACTTCATTATCAGTGTCCAAATATTGTCCTTAACACTTTGTGTATGGATAACATATAAATTACTAATTAATTTATTTAGAAAAATACAAAATGGGATAGCTTACTGGTAGATTATGTACACACATAGTCAGAGATCTGGGTTCAATTCCCGTATCCAGGTTTGTCATCTATAGCTTAACTTAGTTTTCTTAGGGTTGGAGTGTAGGTCACGCGAGTTAATGTTAAAGTTTTGGCAGTTTTTATGGCAAAACGTTTTCTTGGCCAAAATAGGTCAAATATTGTTTCAGTATAGGGGCTCCGGAACTTTTTTTTTTGTCCAGGGGAGGTAGGAGGAGACAACATTTTACTATGTTGGATAGTTTGAGTAAAAATAAATGGTACGGAACTCCGCAAGGACTTTCTCGATCTATTGTTTAAAAATGAAAATATTTACTCAAAGCTCGTAATATATGTGAAACGAAATAATATACACTAGCAAACCCAAGAATAAATTGCACTATACTTATGTAAAATATTTTTTGAGTCTTGGTTTTAAATTTTATAATTTTATTTTTTAAGAATTAATGTACTCATTTGTATGTTTGGACTAACAAAAAATATCAATGTTGAGTCCACAAGGGTCAACACTTCGTATTGAAATTTTGACTTACAGTTAAAATTATAGACATTTTATTAGGTGTTGCATATCTTCAGGTCATCGCATTGCTATTTAATTCCTCATTTATACATTTTGACTAATAAAAAATGTAAATATTGACTCTTGAGTCTAAAATGAAAATAGATCATCTTTGTACAAGCATTTCCCCTAAGGGTTTTAAGGAAAAATAACAAACCTTTTGAGAGACTTAATTATATTTAATTACTCTATGGCATTGGAGAATTATTGCATTAAAACTTAAGTAGTATCTCTTTACAACTAAAGCTCACAAAATTGTATTAATATATTTGCGAATATCTAAAAAACTGTTTTTTAAAAATAAGTTTCAAATACTTTTTTTATTTTGTATAGTACTACAATTTTGCAATGATAATTTATGAGGTATCTAAAATAGTTGCGGAAATACGTAAATTTCCGCTTCTGTAAATTACCCTAAAATTCATTTTCATGGGAAAATGAAAATAGCCAGTTTACTTAAAATCTTAATCAACGATTAGTTACGAATTTCAATCAAAATCGTTGGAGCCAATTTCGAGAAAGTCTATTTTTTCTCTTTTCGCATTTTACTAAACTACTCTTAATTTGGGGGTTAAAAATACAAACAGACTGACGGTATTGAAAAGACAACTTTTTTTGGTAGGGGAGTCATGAGACGTTGACATACATAAACATTTTGGGTGCGTATAGCCCGAATGGGTAGTAAGACGTGGTGCTAATAATAATAACATTTTGGGTCAGATTTTTTTTATGGTCGCAATACTTTAAATCTAGTTTTCGAAAAGTTAAAAATTATGTATATATATATATATATTTGCGTATAGCTTGAAAGTTATTTGTTTTATAAAAATATGTTTCGAATAAAATATTTGTATTGTAAATATATCTACATATTTTATATTGTAAGTCATTTCATATCTTAAACAGTTTCGGAGATATGATACAAAATGTGAATTTACGCATCAGACCGGAGCCCTTAAATTCATTTTGCTGAAATATTGAGAGTAGCCATTTTGTTTAGAATATCTATAAATGTTTTGAAAAGAAATTTAATCAACATCATTAGAGCAAATTTTGAGAAATTCGACTTTTTCTCTTTTTGCCCTTCAGTAAACTACCCTTAGCTTAAGGTTATATATCCAATTCCAAACAACCCTTGGTGCAATCCTATGAAAACCCTAGATACCAAGTTTTAGCCCGATTGGTAAAACAATTTAGGCTCTAGTTGGAGGTACAGACATACAGATGGAAATTCAAAAAAACTCTTATTTGATTCGGGGGGTCATAAGACGTCAAGATCCATCATAATCTCGAGCTCAATTTTTTTGACGATCACAATACTTTTTCTACCTGTAAGATAGCGAGAAAGTAAAAACTGGAGTGGGGGCTTAAGGTGACAAATGACGCTATGTTCAGGTTGTTAGGTTGAGTAAAAACAAAAAGGGGAAAGCAATGACTGGAAGAGCAAAATTCACTGAACATAATTAAATATAGCCATGCTGTAGGATTTATTATGTTGAAAAAAATACTATTGATAGTTTGACCAGATTTTCCTAATAATGTTTGATTAAGATTAATATTAAATATAAAAATGGAATGTGTAAATAGTTCCGGTACCTACCGGTACAAACATAGAACCTAATTTTCTTCACATGGCGAACTCAACATTTCTTTATTATCTGTCAAGGATGGTCGGGAATTTAATGACAATATTTTCTCTTCATCTAAAATGTTTTTCATCTAATGCAACTATTCTCGTGACAGATATTCAACAACTGTTGATATCACCACGAGACTCTATATTCCTACTGGAGAGCTATTTTAATTTTTAATTTAAAAAATAAACAAGTTTGCTATAAGACCTGCGAAAATACTACAGTTGGCTATCAGTATTCAAATTAGCTTTTATTTTTACTGCTTTTTTTGGGCTGTGTGAGAACATTCATTTAATTTAACTAACGAACATTGTTCATCTAAAATAAGTATTGCTGTAAAACTTCTTTAGTATTTTAGTTACTTAAAACAAAAGTTTTCTATTCAAGAATGTGCCAGTAAACCTATCATCGAAGTAATAATTGTTAGTATAAAATTATCAACTAGGCTTCATCAGCACATTCAGAGATCCAACTAGGGTCGTATGGACTTGTGATCAATTAATCTATCCTCTTGGTCAAAAGATGATAGTTAAAGTAAAGGTTCAAACACTTGATCTATAAATATAAAAAGTTGGTTTTTAAGAACCAGGAGTCATGCCTCTCCGAATTAGGATGAGGTCTGTTCCTTGTTATTTTGATAAAGACAAGATTCAGATTTTTCTCATGATTGAAAGCTCCATAAGCCAAACATATATCTATAACTCTATACACGTGGTCGCTGTGAGCTTAATCTGGGTCAGGGGATCACCCTCCACCCCCTCTTGTAAAATAAAAATGTGTTAAGAAATTTAATGATATATATATATATATATATATATATATATATAATTTCAAATATTGTTTAGTAGGCCATGAGTGCCAGCCACTCCCAGAACAAGTAAAGGGCGTGATGGTAGCAGAGAAGGAAGAGAGGGGGAGGGAGTTGAATAGCCTACACATATCTCTAAAACTTCAAAATGATTTTAATGTGGGAGCAACCCGATAAAGGGGAACAAAGGCAGTACAACTTCTCTCTCGAACCAAAAACATATGAGACAACAATCTCCTCCCAAAGACTCGAACC
>CABFWO010001013.1:63426-66223 GCA_902155825.1 Timema genevievae
CTGTATATTTAAGCCTATATATATATACACATATTTATATATTTAAGCCTATATATATATACACATATTTATATATTTAAGCCTATATATATATTTATATATAAGCCTATATATTTTGTATATACTGGATGGACAGCTTACGCTTTGTATCTTTTTATATAAAAATACTCACTAAATAAAGTAAGTAAAACATTATTTTTAAGCTGGACGAAATCGTTATATTCCAATGAAATCTAAGTCACATTAAACTGCTTCCCTCTATACTCTGTCTTCTTTATGTAATTACATTCCACATGTCCTTATCTCTATTCTTATAAATCATTAAGCAAACTATTGTGTCTGTATTTGACTTAGATTTTATTCTAACAATTTTTTTTGTTATAATATTTTTTTTCTTTGACATAAATTACCATATATTTTCCCCAGAAGTTCTTCTTTAGCTACACTTACCCCACTCTTCTACTGAATGCTCACAAATAACAGTATATCCCTGGTTAAATCCTTTTTCCGCCCGAGTTAAACCTATACACGGAAAAGTTACTACTCGGGTTTAAAATACGTTTAGTTAAAGATTAACACGAGAATTTAATTAGCATTCATACTTCTAGGCACTCTTTTTGTACACATATATATCGCAATGGACTGACATAAGAGGTAAATACTATTTGGGGTCGATTTTATAAGTTACTTTTCAGTAAATAAGTTCGGAAGTTCAATGCAAGCTAAGCAAAATGTTATTCAAACTTTTAGACGGATAATTTCTAGGTTAATTATTATATTCGAAGGAGAAACATCTGTTGACTTTAGTAAGCTGTATTTATCAAACATTTTTGAATTTAATTACTTTTTCAACAATTACAATTATAACTAAAATGCTGGATGGAATAAAGGCCAGAGGAAGACCATTCAAAATAGAGGAAATTCTAAATTAATAAAAACAAAATAATCACACATAGAAATTTTGAAAGAACCGAACTGAATGAGTGTAAATAAAATAGTGTGGTTTATTGAAATCCTGTTTTGGTCTTCTAATACATTAAAAATAAAAGCATGTATAAGAAAACCATATAAAAATATGTATATTTTAATTGATTTTTGCTAGAACTCAAACTATAAAATTTTATATTCTAAACCTTAATATAAGTTGAGTCTTGGAATATTTCTGTTACTTACTATATCTATATGCTTTTTTTTTCATAAATTTAACGTGTACTTGCTGAATTGACTGATTGTGTCAGTACACAATTTATTAGTTAACTTAAATAGAGAGTATACACAATATCCATTCCCCGGCAGGTAATTGATCACTGTACAAGGGTAGTCCCATATTTCACCAATGATACAATTTACGGTAATGTCAGGAATCGAACCCAGGACCCTCAGCTCAATAGACAGACACGCTACTGATTGAGCTAAAGGGTGAGATTTAATCGATAATAATATACATTCTGGGATTTTTACAGAACACAAATTGTTTGGTTAAATTTATTTCAAATTAATAATTAAATATAAAATAGTATCATTGATTTCTAGCAGTATATATTATACACAGAATGCATTTGATCTTTTTTTTTAGCACCGAGTTTCACTAACCGATCGGATTATACAATTTTTAATATTTTTTGTTTTGTTTTAAGACCAAAAGAACAAATTGGTTATCTTTTCTAAATGTACTTGTTTGTTTATATATAAGCTTTAAATATGTCAAAGTTTAAATTTTTTTTCAAGAATAACCCAACGATGATGATTTGGTGAATAAACCTTTATAAGTTTAATCTGTACAGAATTTTTACAACCTATTCTTTATTTTATTCTTACCAATTTAATTAAGTTAAATGAAATGTGATAAAAGGTCCTCTCTGTTTGAATATAAGAGCTAAGGAATCTATGTTCACAAAATTCATTCCATAGAATTCAATAAGTTCAGAGCAGATCGCAGCACCAAAGGAATTTCTAACAAACATTTCAGATAAATGAACTCACCTCATTTTCCAATAGCGAGTTAATGGAATTCTTAGGTATATGTATTGTAAAATGTTACTAGCCTTTATATTTGTAATAAACATTTTCATCGTAAGACAAATATAAATAATAGCCCATATTTTCAAACATGTATGCATTATGAAAGGTAAATCATGGTTCGATCCCAGTCAGGTGTAATGAGGGTGGCTTTTCTAAAGGTTTTCATATATTTTCTTTCTCTCTCTCTCTATCTATATCTCTCTCTCTCTCTCTCCAGGCAAATTAGGGTAAACTTTTATTAATTCAACCTTCCTAATCCATTGGAGTGATTAGTACATATATGAATAATCTGAAAGTTTAGTAACACGTGATGCTAAAAATATATATTAGGCCTAAAATTTTAAAACCATTTATTTACTACTTGTAAACTTAATTTGTATTAGTTACTATAAAAATATGAACCATTCTTATACAGATTATATTGGTGTTATTTTGATTAAACCTTATAAAATTAGTGGTCGTAGGCGAAGGTGGATAAGCAAAATCACATTAGGCATAATTAAATTTTAGCTTAATGTTAAGTTTTGTTAACTTAAGTTGGATATTGCTATTTCAGGTTGATATATATTTATTTTAATTTAGGATGGTACCAACCTTTGGTAAACTAATTATCTTCAAAGAAGGCTTAAAACCATAGTCTTACCAAATTCATGATATTTTAAATTGGAAATATTTATTAACGTTCTTTCTATCATTCACTTACTAAACTATGGTACCTATAGAAACTATTTATATATATATATATATATATATATATATATATATATATATATAT
>CABFWO010001013.1:67431-84931 GCA_902155825.1 Timema genevievae
CCCCCCCCCCTCGAGGTTTAAAACTCAGCACGGCCACAACAACTTAGAGAAATCCTAGAATTCAAATAATTTAATGAAACGATATGTCCATGTACGCGCTAATTAAGTTAAGCACTATATTTATTTTCCTCCGACGATCCAGTGTATGTGTTCTGGTAAAAGCTACCCCAACCCTTCCCTTTCTTCTTCTCTTCCAGGCACTTGTTATGTACGTTTTCCCCGTGTATATTTAATCTTAGTTAGCTCCATGTAAAACCTACAGGGGGATAGGAAAGAGGTGGTTGGTGGGGGGTGAAGGGGGCTGGAAGGGGATGCAAGAGGATGTAACTCTGTGTGGCCTGAGTTTCTGGATTTTCACCACCGGTAATAACTCTTGAGTACAAAAGTCAAGAAGAGTCGGTTTCGCCTGAGACCGAAGAACATGTTTTTACGTCTACCACATATTCACTTCAATTCCAAATACCAAATTAACCGGTCGGTAATTTTTGTATTAATAATTCAACTCTCTTCTTATACTCTTCCATTTCACATAAATTATTTTTATTGTAATTTCTTACCATGCGACCATTTATAAATAGAAGGTAAATACTAATCAAGTCACTAATAACTAAGCCTTTTATTAGAGAATATTAAATTATCTATATATATTTATCTTCGATGGATACCATTGTATAAGAAAATATCAAAATTTATTTTTATAATATACCATTTACTTTCACTCTACTTTTTCATATTTTATGTGAAATTAATTTAAACTTTTCTAGTTCTTGAAAATGTAGAGTAATGATTCGAAGATATAGTCAAGCTAACCTTATGAACTTTTTATTCTTCCTAAATTAACTGTCCCAATTCCTAGCATTTAGTTCGGAACCTAGATCTACAGTTTAAATTTACTTTGCATCATTTAGATAAAGTCCGATTTTAATACAATATGAGTTTGGAAATGGCACCTAACCTAAATGTCCTGCAGCTCCTACTTACTAATTCGTATCCTACTTGTTGGTGCCCCCTGGGTGTACTACGCCCTCTGTACCCTGCTCTGGTGGCTGTCCCGAAGCCCTCTGGATCTAATAGCTCCCAGATCAGCGAGAGCCCCAAAGGGGACGGGCATCCATCTATCCGCCACCTAGGGATGCGCCCTACCGGAGATATCACTCTACCTACTCCTAGCTGATTCCACTGCCTATTTGTAGCTAAAACTACTTTATCTACCAGTAATTAATTATTATGAACATTATAAACAATGGGATGTCCATTGTATACCCGTGATCTAGTCGATAAAAAAACTCCATCGTGTCAACCCACAATAAAGCCACACTAAACGAGCGGATGCGATTTGTTGGTGAAAATAGTACCAAATTATGCCGAGAGGTCAGAAAAAGAAACCCTATGGCGGTTAGTCTAAGTTTTTTAGACAGGAGTCACTACTTTTTCACTCGAGTAACGGCTCATTGATTTTGTCACATGAGGCAAAGTTGACACCGCTACAAACCCATTGCTTAACAGAAAATCTAGAAACAGTGGGGATTAAACCCAGAACCTCTGGAACTAGTCATTAACTTATCAAAAATATGATGCCTGAACCAGTGGCCTTGAAATATAAAATGTTAGATTCGGAATGGACTTGAATTTAACTATTGATTAGGTCAGATATCAAATTAATCCCTGTTTATAGAGGTTAATTTTCTTTTATCTATAATCACATTCTATAATTTATCATTACTTTATATTTTCTATTATCACTTTAGGTGACCTGGTGGTCTAGGAGTAAGGTGTCATACTTCTGTGCTAAGGGTCTGGGGCTCAATCCTCGGTCCCGGCAGAGATTTATCTGATTGCCAAACCCTTCCTTCACCTCTGACAAGACGTGTATTAATCACAACTTGTGAATGTGTGGAATGACACGCCTCCACCGTGGTTCGGATCTCACGTTAAATTGTAGGTCCTCCATTTAATCTCACAATCACCCTAACATTACACATTAGCATAAGTGCGTATAAACAGAACGGGTAGTAAGACGCGGTGATAATAATATGATTATCACTTTGATATTTCTATAGTATCTTATGGGGACAAACTACTCAACTATAATCCTCGAGCTAAGCTATTTATATCATTCAGTGGAAAAAGAACCACCAACATATTTTATTCAATGACACTGATGGGGATGTGGATATTGTTTCGAGCCTCAGCTGGGTGTACTAAGGTAACTTTTCCAAAATGAGCTTCAATTACCTTTCACGCATATTCGTAAATACTTATTCTAATTATACTTCCTACGTTTTTAATAATATTAATGCAAACAATAAGATATTTCATTCTGCTATTTATATGTGTAGCATCCATAAAAAAAATTGTATTTAAAAATAACTACCAAAATAGTTGTTATGCATTTTTCTCACCACTTTTTAGTCACCGTTTGAGTTATACGTTTATAAAATATACATGATAAAGGTGAGTTTTAGAGAAACTGTGCCTTCATTTACGAGTACGGCAGAATGGGAACTAATCTAGGAGAAAGCACCCTCAATACGCCCGACCGGGGCTCAAACCCTGTATTCAAAACACCAGAAAACGAATCTAACACGATGATGACACGATAGACCTTCAATCTCCAGTTCATATATATTACGGCCTTTATTAAAAAATAAAAGGGTTATTAAAAGATTTGTGACTGGCCAAATGGTCTAACGCACTCCTCTCGCGGTAGACTAGACTGATTTTGATGGGAAGATTGAGGTTCGAATATCGGTCGGGTTTACTGAGGTTGGCTTATTCAAAATGATTTTACACCATCCCACCACGCAAATACGGGTACACTTCTTATAAATATATCCTTACTCATTCCTAAAACTATGAGAGTAATTAGTACTTAAGCGTATAGCCTGAACGGGTAGTAATATGCTGTGCTAAAAAACAGCTTTGTATAGGACTTTAAACAATGTGAGTTAACTCAGTGATAACCTATTTATTGTGTATAATTTTTATTTAACAAACTATACATATTTGTAGGTATTCAGTATTTATTGTGTACATTTATGTCTGTGGGAACTGGTTATATTATGTAGCGGCGGTAATTTGAAAGTAGCGGCAACCATTACACGTTGGTGCTGATGTTGGGGGAAGGAGGAGGGAATGGCTTTGTAAACATTTATGTGGGGGTTGGGAGGGTTAGGGCCAAAGCTAACGAAATTATAATGGGTTTGGAGTCGTAACGCCTCGTCGTTAACACTTAAATGATGTTGCTACAAATAAATAAGCCAACCCCCACTACGCTGGTGATTTCAAATGGCGCAGTAAAGTTGTTTTTTTAAAAACGAATTACTTTTGAATTGGTTCATTATCGAGTAAATAGTTAGTAATATCATGATAACAATAAAATTCGGTGGGACCAAAATGTTTATAAGTGGATTTTTATGACAAGTTAATAATTTTACCTTTAGTGTAAATTTAGGAAACGTTTATACATTTTAAATAAATATTAACATCCTTGTTTTTAATTGGTTAAGATTTATAGGTCAGATCCATGAACGTAGTAAAACATTTACAACTACGTTCACTTTTTTTAAATACATTTGTGGTGATTTACGATTACAGTTTTTAATTTATTTTTTTCTACGTTTGGTTAGCTGCGAAGGGTTTATTAAAATCGTACTCCGCCAATACTGAAAAAAGTTTTCATACACAAGTGGGTGCACTTGTTATGGATATTTCTACATTTTTAAAATGACTTTAGTAAATTTGAAACTATTTTGCAAAACGGTCACACTAAATCATTTCAAGCACTCACACCTTTACGCCAATGTTCGATATAGAAAGAGAGAGAATCAAATGTGTAATTTACTCTGCAAGGCCTCTTGTTTAACTGCTGATAATACTACCCTCTTCCACTGACGAATATACATATCCAATCTCCTATTTGTTCTTGGGCAGCAAAGACTTGTTTTTCATATTTATTTTCTCTAATTTTAAATAGATATATGCTTCCACATATTTTAAATCTATATTTCGGCAGGAGTATACCTATAGGTCATTTTAGTTAGGAAAATACAATTGATATCATAAGTTCTAGAAGATTAAAAAATAAGTTTACAAAAAATTACTGTAAGATAAAAAAAAGTATTTTGACAGTGTAGGACTAATTTTAGATTTATTTAAGAAGTTTTAGTTTTAGTTTTAATGTTATATCGTTAAAACCTTTCAAATAAAATATAAATATGTTAACATAGTAATTCATTTCTTGAATTACATTACGTCACAAGTAGGAAACGCCCTTATATGCGCTGAATAGTGAATAATGAAACGCATTCAAAGCGTCCAGAAATAAAGCGTTATTTAATGTATTGTTTGTTTTTCCAAAATAGGTTTCATTCCAAAATAAATGCTAAAAGTTTGATTCAAAACCTCACAGCATAAGTTTTATCAATAAAATAACAATCCGGAAAAGTAAAATGCCCAAGTTCTGTGATCAAATTAAATACAATCACGTAACCCTAAACACTATCCAATCTTAAACCGATTGATAGTAAGTTCTGAGATCAAATTAAATACAATCACGGAACCCTAAGCACTATCCAATCTTAAACCGATTGATAGTAAGTTCTGAGATCAAATTAAATACAATCACGGAACACTAAGCAGTATCCAATTTAATCTGATTGATGGTATGTTCTGTGGTCAAATTAAATACAATCACGGAACCCTAAGCACTATCCAATCTTAAACCGATTGATAGTAAGTTCCGAGATCAAATTAAATACACTCACGGAACACTAAGCACTATCCAATCTTTAGCTGAATAATGGTATGTTCTGAGATCAAAGTAAATACAATCACGGAACCCTAAGCAGTATCCAATTTAATCTAATTGATGGTATGTTCTGAGATCAAAGTAAATACAATCACGGAACCCTAAGCACTATCCAATCTTAAGTCGATTGAAGGTTACTTTATATAAATTCATCATACTCCTCTGGCTCATTAAAATTAGATAGTTCGTTAAATAAATGCTTAATCAAACCCTTAAGCATTAATTTATTGATAAAACACATTATTACATGAGTTTATACTTGAATTATTATTATGATATGAAATGTTTTAAAAATAGTTTCTGAAGCTCATACGATGAATATAATTAGACGTTGGATAATACACATTATAAAATCTACTCAAATAGATCTGGTTCTACGAATTAAATTTGCAAAACCTTTAATTTAATCATAAAATACTGGATATTTTAAAATCACTCAAAGTTTTAAATAAGGAGTGATTTGCTGGTGTGTAAATAATAATATTAGTATATTATGTGATGTATATACAGGTAGTTTATTAGGTATACTAAAGTTATAAACCAGTCATCCACCTAATCTTTGGGACTTGAAAGTTCGTTGCCGCACTTATTAAAGAATGTCACCTATACCTGTCTTGAGCTAGTTCTATCCAGTCCACCTCATTAGATCCTATCTTTTTAAAATTCATTCTTACCATCTGTGTGTAGGTCTTCCCAATGATCTCTTCCCATTGGGTTTGCCAGTCAATACCCTGAACAAGGTTCTAGATTCTCCCATTAATGCTGCATGTCCTGTCCACCGCAATCTAAGAGAGTTAAGGTATTAAATATATATAAAATATTTGAATTGACTTTTTTTATTAATTTATATTATTCTTTATTATAATGCCTCGTGGTTAAATATTCATTTTTTTATTTTATGAAGTTTGTATTTTAGAATACGTGTAAATTCACTAGCTACATTACATTTTAGAATAACTTATGTATTATATATAAAAAAATTGTTAACAAGATATAATTTTGCGTTGATGATATAAATTGAGACATATTTTTTTATAAGAAAAGCACTTGAGTTTTATAATTATTATATTAAATTTATTCTTTCATCTCTTTTGTATATTTTAAAAAATATTCCTTTTGATAACACTTGTTTTATTTCCTGTGGTCTCAGTAGAATTAATTCACTGGTTGACACTACAAAAAAAACATATTTTTAGTAAATGTTCAAGTTCAACATATTATGGCTAGAATTAATAAAAAAAGTAATATTATATATTTTTTCTAGAATGTATTTAAAATTATATCCTTAAAACAATCTCTTTGCTAGAGCTGCCTTTTTGGCAATTTGTTAACACATTTTTAATATATATATTATACAACTCTAAAATTTACTAAATGCTTTAAACATATTTTTAATACATCTTATGTTGAGTGACAGGTACTGCTCCACCAAATATCTTCTCTAAATCAACTCATCAAACGTAAACCCCTTTTTACCTTCTCTCTCACATACCACTAATTCTTGTTCCAAACAAACTCGTTAGACATACTCTGTTCTTTTCAAGGCTCGAAACGTTCACGGGTTGATGCGATATTCTCACTTCTTTCACTGAATGGCTTCGGAAAGAAGGAAGGTAAATTAAAAATAAATAAAGAGACGCTGCACAAGAAACAACTTAAAAAGAGTATTCTCTCCTATGCCACTGCTTGATGAATATTCATTCGTTTTGCGCCGTATCTTCAGTTTAAACACAAACACAAACAAATAGGTAACGAGAAAACATTATCATTAGCAAACTGGACGTATAACGTCTCAATAGCTTGTTCTTCAATGTATCACGATTTAGTATAATTTACAATAAAAAATTGCTACCAGTAAAGTAATATAAATTGAATATTAGATTTTTTTTAAATACATTAATTTTATACGTGTTTGGATTTTTAGCTTGTACTACAATTATAATATTTATATACAATTTGTAAAATGTAATGATTTGAAGATTTTAATTTTTGTTACAACTAAATCAAACTAATCTCAGGTTTGTTCTATTATTTATTTGTTTGGTTACAGATTAAATGAAATGATAAACAATTGACTAAACTATTCATTTTATGCATAATAATAATAATAATAATTATTATTATTATTATTATTATTATTATTATTATTATTATTATTATTATTATTATTATTATTATTATGCTACTGGGGAGAACCGTGACCAATCATGTATTGAAATATTAAACTATATATTGAATCATTCAAGATCGAAGAAAATAATATGTTTGGTCAATAGATTTTATATTCTGTATAAATAAACAGAGTTGATTAAAGTTTGAAAGCAATGGGAAATAAATCATTCTGTTAACAAAAGAATTTGTTTATACATTGTGATATTCCTTTGAATACAAATTGTATTTGTATGAATTACACTTGGATGGCAGCTGATTGAAACTAGAAAAGGATTAAAATTAAATGTATATAGTATGAGTTATGTTTATCGTTAGGCTTTTGAATTAAGACTCTATACATACATTAAAATTATAACTAAATTATGGAATAGTTTGTGATCTGTTGATAGAGAGAATTCTTCTTATATTACCAATTTCAAGGCTACCTGCTTCGGTGACCACCTAGTCTAACGCACTGTTCTTGCATTAGCCTAAAATGCCAATGACGGGAAGATCAAGGTTCTAATCTCAGTTGGGTGTACTGAGGGTCGTATTTCCAATATTGCTTTCCACTCCCCCTTCACGAAAATCTGGGTACACTTCCTATAAATATAATCTTCCTCATCCCTAAAACCATTAGAGTAATTATTACATAAGCGTATAACCCAAATGGGTAGTAAGATGCGGTGCTAAAAAAAAAGGTAAGATTATTGTTTATTATATCACCAGTTTAATATCTCGAACATATATTTATCAAGTTTATGTATTAGTCTACTCGATTTAAATCAAAGTGTAAAAGGTTCAAGATTACGTAACTTTATATAATTCAAGTTGTTAATACCAATGTAAGGAGATTATAAAGGTAACGCTCTTTGGAGAAAATTGATTATGTAATTGCTCACATCACCCAGTATACATCAGTTATATTTTAATAGGAAGACAGCCAAATATACATATTTAAAAAAAATCAATATTGTTATGACGTTAATTAGATATTGGTATGGATTTAAAAGATTTATTTATTATTTAAAGTTCCAAGATATAAATTGATTTTTACAACTTAGTTTGTCTTCCATATAGCTTTGTGTATGAAACGAGCTGGTTTGTGTACCGAGTGACGTCACAAGCTCAGCCGATCAGATGTCTTTATCCATTTAGTACTAATTTATATTCTCTTTACATCGATTCGTACCCAGTAACTTATTTTATGATCACTACTAATTTTTTTACCATCAAATCAAATATTATGATAACCAAAATTAAAATTTTAATTTTTATATTATTATTTGTGCATATAGGAGTAAAATACAGTAGTCTTTCCACTATACATTTTTAAACTGAATATTCCAGTATAGTTAAATTTAACTGTGGTAAATTGATTGATCCTGATTTTATATAATGTATTACCTGAAAAATATTACTGTTATTTTGATACCGCAAACCAGCATGGAGCCATTTTATTTAAATAATAAATAATATTTGCATCACGTCTTACTACCCATTCGGGTTATACTCTTAAGTACGAATTACTCTAATGGGTTGGGAATCGGGAAGGTTGAATTTAGAGGAAGTGAACCCACATTTGTGTAGAGGGAGAGTGGAAAACCATTTAGGAATAACCACCCCCAGTTCACCCGACCGAGATTTGAACCTCGATCTACCTGTCCTCGGCAGTCTGGCCAATTTATTGATGTAATACTATATAGCTAGACGTGCCATCATATTCTAGTTAGTCTATAAACATAGTTACATAATTAGAAAAATAGAATATAGCCCTTGTAAAAAAAAAAGGAATAAGTTTTCACCTTCCACCTCCCGTTCTCATGTTAAAAAAACCCACTCAAATCTCTAAGAGTATTTTACGCCCACCTCTTTGTCTTTGGAAACCTAGACCTATCTTACCTCCTTCTCTCAATTTTTTTTTTCTACCGACTCACCCCTTTTACTTCACTATATGTTCTCCTAGTTTGTACGCACATAAATCTCAAGAAACCCCAACAACAAAACACTGGCACTAAAAAGGTTCAACTTTAGTCTTTGTTTTGTTTCTTTTAATTTTAACCTTTATAGAAATACACAAATTTTAAAATTAATGTTATTTGTTTTGGTTGAATTAATGAAGTTTACTTATTCAAGTAGGATTTAAAATACATATTTTCTATGAATCAATTTAAACAAATATTTTATCTTTTTTGTCATCTCCTCGTTAATTAAAAGTTTCAATTATTTCTCATTTGACTTGCTTTTTCCATTAGATTGTTTGGTTTAAAAAGAAAGATAAAATAATTTCAGCTAGAAAATGTACACATTAATAGAATTATTCGCTTATTTTTTTAACATTGTCACTTTAGAGAAAACTTAATAATAATATAAATACATAGTAATCACATTTACACCAAAGTAACTATAAAAAAATACATGTAAATATTATTAAATAATTAAGTTTTTTGATTAAAATTTAATCTTTCATAAATTTTTGAAATAATTTAGTTAAAATTTCTCCTTATTCTGGAATTTTACATTGTATTCGCTACCCAGATTTTAACTAGAAAAAAAAATAGTAGGCCTACGTACAGATTACATTTGAAGCGATGTTCTAATACAGAATTAATGTCACCAAAGCACATTACAATAATGGTGTTGCGTCCATCGGTAATCTAACGTATAGCATATATTTTACCTTCCTCACCCCTATACCATTAGTGTAATTAATGTACGCGTATAGCCCAAACAGAGAATCCCACTAAGATACAATGGAAAAGTAAATTTTGGTGTAATGCCTGACTTACATAGCAATTTAATAAAATGACGGAATTCAATTTATGTGACTCGCATGTTTGTTTAACAAATTGCTTTAATTCTGAAAAATTGATGGAATGTAGAATATTTTATTAATTTATGAATATGAAATGTTGATAGAGATGTGTACTATGGACTTTTTTCTCACCGTATCTTAATATCAGTCCACGTCACCTGCATTTTGATTAGCAATGGAATTTTATCGCTCAAGAAAAATCCGTTGACATCGGTTGGGTATGAACCCTCAAACGTTGAGTCCTTAGACAAGCCCTTTACCCAAAGAACACTGAGTTCTACTTTAATTATATATTCTAGGAAATTTAATTATTTATAGAATAATATATAATGTCAGCTAAAATGTATATGGAATACATTTTAATTTCTTGCAATTTCGTTCTTGTTAGACAATTACTCAGCGATGTTTGAAATAGAAGGGATCTCCTTTTAATCCAATTATACGACCCCTGGATTGTAGTGAGTCCGTTGAAGCTTGAATCATCACCATCATCATCATCATACATTTAATGGGATAGACCTTCGTAGCAATATTCTGGACAGGCAAGTGATTCATAGATTAGATTATTAATTCACGATATACGTACACGTTAGTTTCATTATGTGCTGTATTTGTTCGTGCGACAAATAGGCTACAAATATTGAGAGCTCAAATGTATGTTTTGTTTGATAAATATGTTAGCGAATAGCTAATATAAACAACCAGTTCCTTTTTGACATCTCATATTACCAGGATATCCACAATTTTAATAATACTTTTGTACTAATTACGAGGAAGTTATAATTGTGTGAAATATACGTTAATTTGCTTGGAGAGAAAGTGGGAAACTGATGAAGAAAAAAAATATGTTAAATATTCAAACCTTCAAATCCTTGTCATAGTTCAACGATACCAGACGAGCTTGAGGTTTAGTCCGTGGTCCCACAAATATAGGTTATTTTAATATTAAATATAATAGATTTTGTTATTATAAAACACTAATTTTTACATCAATTAATGTTTCCAACCAGTAGCCTGGGTCAGTTTATTTTATTAAAGCCATACATTTTTCCATTACATGTTAGCTAGGCTTGTCGCATCTTCATATACCTGTAATCTATCTTAAGACTAGGACAGGCACAACATCCAGTCCCCAGAATGTGAAATGGTATCACATATTTTCACAAATGATAAATTTTCGACCATTCCAGGAATCAAACCCGGGACCTTTAACTCAGTTGGCAAACACGCTACTGACTGAGCTGATGTGTCCAATTCTTGTAAAATACTAAAGTATTTAATTATTTTATACAGAAATACATTAATAGAACAAAGTAAATAATAATAATAGTATATTCCTTTATTAAAAACATTGGAAATATTTCAATTCAAGAGTTTGAATTATTTATATTATGCAAATTTATTAATAAGTAATGATTATATGTTACTATGTTGAGCTTCATAAATGTTAATAAAAGTATTTAATCTACAATACTATTAGCTACATAATATTGATACCAAACGACACATATTCCAGATTTGTTTACTGTAAAGCCTTTACACATTATTTGAAATTCACATTTTCCAATAGTTTGGTTTCAAATATAGGTCTCCCGAGTAAGAGATAATCATTCTCACATCACGCATAACTGTCACACAGAAAATTGATTTACAGCACAATTTACATAAGTGACCAAACATATTCTCTCAGGCCAACAATTAGAACGTTCTACATCTTTATAAATAATATTTTATACTTTTTTTTTAGCCCCACGTCTTACTACCCATTTGAGCTATACGCCTATGCACTGATTATTATGCTAATAGTTTTAAGTATAAAGAAGTTTATATTTATAGAAAGTGGACTTGCAGTTACGTGGAGCGAGAGTGGAAAAATATTTTGGAAAAAGACCCTCAATTCACCCGACCGAGATTCGAACTTTTAGAACATCGTCATCGACAGTATAGTCAACTGCGTGAGTAGCACCTTAGACCATGTGGTCACTGAAGTGGGTTATTTTATAAGTGTTGATATTTAAATCAAAAGGGACAGATTCAGATCACATGACTTGACCTATGAGCACATGAAAGTAGATCTATTAGGTCTTATAGGTGTCAGATGAGGTATTTCCATTATAAAATTGGGCTGTACCAGGGCTCCTTGCTAGACTGGTGGTCAAACATTAAAATCACTCTGCTTCAGGAACAGGCACCGAAAATACTGTCAGATATTCTAACAACCAAATAAGAAAACTGCATTTTTTATTTTACTAAGACACTCTACGCCTTAATTTTCCAATATTGGTGCCTCTTTTTACTGACTAGCCAAATAAAGGAAAGTTTGTTGAAAGCTATATTAGTTCTAATTAGCATTATTATTATTAGCACCGCGTCTTAATTCCCTCCCTCCCCCCCAATTTGAGCTATACACACTTACGCTAATGTGTAATGTTAGAGTTATTGTGAGATGAAATGGAGGACCTACAGTTTAACGTAGGATCCGAACCACGGTGGAGGCCTGGCATTCCTCACATTCACAAGTTGTAGATTAATACACGTCTTGTCAGAGGTGAAGGAAGGCTTTGGCAATCAAATAAATCCGTGCCGGAACCGAGGATTGATCCCCGGAACCCCAGAGCAGAAGTCTGACACCTTACCCTTAGACCACCAGGTCACCAGGTCACAGTAGGAAAATGGAGGTATTTTACTAAGCTGAACCTGGCCACAGGTTGGAAAAAGTTGATGATGATAATGATGACAACTCCATTTCCCCTTGAAAGGTACCGGTCTTAACATAACTGCATGAACTATACTGTACTAACACAAGACTATAGCATAGTGGTACTAAGCAAGGTAAGTTCTCTTGCTACCTTTAAAGGTATATGGAGGGTACATAAGCTGCTAGAAACAAATCCACCTCCTAAAAGTTAAACGAGTAAATTAAGATTAAAAATAAATTAGTGACTGGAAACTTAACGTCGTGTCTAGATGTTTTAATATTATAATTCAATTTGAGGAAAACACCGACAACGCAGAACATTGTTTTGTACACTCATCCCTCACACCCATTAGAGTATGTTGTTATCAACAATAATAATTTTGATTGTTGTTTCGGGGGTCTGTTTGTTGAAGAATGGTCGAAAGGGGTTAGGGAGGAGGTTTGTTGAAGTATGATTGAGGCCTGGGTCTGGTATGTTGTTCCCTCTGGCTTTCTACTCTTAGATTTATGTGTTGGCGGACAGCAGTGGACATATTGAACATATCTCCCTCTAACCCCCTTCACCTATCAAAGCCCTCTCTCAAGCTCTCTCTCTCCCTCTCTCTGACCTGGGATCTCCCCTTTCAACCCTTTTCCCTTCAGGAAACCCTTCACTCTGTAACCCATTACAACCCCTCATACCACCGCGGACAGCGTGGCTCGACAGGTACACAGTTTAATTGAGGACTTGAGTGTAACAAGGTGATAACTCGCTAAAAACAATTCACATCGAGAGAATTATTGAGGGAGCGTTCAATCCTCTAATGGATGGGAAAGTATTGCTATGGCTAGTTGATGGACCATTTAGTTATTAAATCATTGATAATTTTCTTTAAATATTTTATTTGATGATGATATTAAACAATTTCTTTTTAGAACCACGTTTTTCTACCCGTTCGGGTTTTACGGTTATATACTAATAACGCTAATGGTTTTAGGGATGAGTAAGGGTATATTTATAGGAATTGTACCTGCATTTGCTTTGAGGGATTGTGGAAAGCCATTTTGGAACCCCACCCGCCCTCAGTAGACCCGGCCGAGATTCAAAACTTGATCTTTCCATCTTTGTAAGTATAGTCTACTGACCCGCCTCGATATCGTAGTTGGCTAACGCGCCAGTCGTGTTGAGCTAGACCACCGAGAACGGGGAGATCGAGGTTCGAATCTCGGTCGGGTGAACTGGGAGTGGGTTTTTCCTAAATGGTTTTCCACTCTCCCTCCACGCAAATGCGGGTTCTCTTCCTCTAAATTGAACCTTCCCCATTCCTAATACATTAGTGTAATATTAGTATTTAAGCGTATAAACCGAAAGGGTAGTAAGACGCGGTGCTAAATAATAATAAATAATAATATAGTCTACTACGAGAGTAGCGCCTTGGATCCAGGCAATTAATATAAGAAAAGTAATGAACCACTTAAAAAAATTACTCCCACCAGTGGGCAAAGAAGTTAGACTCACTTAGTCTGGTTTAACGGTGACAGGTAATAAGGGATGTGATAACGTTATTTTTAATAATTTGTTTTTCATTCTACTTTAGGGAAATGTGAGTGCATCTATTTTAAACTATACCTAGGTGTCTTAGCCTTACAAAATTGGTGTGAATATGTGTATAGCCTTGACCATTAGAGATATAGGGATCATGATAAAATTTTATAAGTTCAGTGACGTGGCGGGGAGTGTTTCCAGGGTAAGCGTAGCTCGCTAAAAGTTTATCTGTGATTTCTTCCCAAGTTGGTCCCCATTTGATCATTCATATGTAGGCTCTGATTTACATACCTCATCTAAGAATATATGTTTGTTAGTACTGAGGAATGTGGGTTTCTACTGAGTGATGAGAAAAATCACAAAACTCTTTTATTGGTCTAACGGTCTAAGGTGTCATCATCGTGTTGTACTGGCCTGCTGATGACGGGGAGATCAGGGCTAGAACCCTCTTCGGTTCTACTCAGGTTTTTTTTAACTAGGTGGTTCCCCACTCTCCTTCCAAGTAAATGCGCCTAGATTACCTCAAAAATTCATTCTTCCTCTTCTCTAGATCATTATAGTAATTATAATAAATGCGTATAGCATGAATAGGTATTAAGAAGGTGTGATACAAATAGAACCGTAACAAGTAAGCTCTGGTAACACTGAAAGGTACGGATTTCACTATGGTCCACCTTATAATACAGGGTGGAGTGGAAACCATTAGACAATCATTTAATTTACATCTCTAAACATTTCCAGGTAATGATCTGGGTCAGTTTTTTTTATTAAAGTTATATATTTTCCACTACCAGCTTACTAGGCCTATCGTATCCTTATAATCTATCTTAAGACTAAAGGGTGAACCCACAGTTCACTAATGATAAATATTTTGGCCATGCTGGGAATCAAACCCGGGACCCTTAGCTCAGTAGGCAGACACACTACCGACTGTGTTAAGGTGAGCTATACGAATTATGCTGAGGAAAGTGATGGACAACGTGCTTGCGTCCGATGGAGTTTACCTGAGGGACATTATCTTTAAAAAGTGAAAAAAATTATTAAGTAGTTTTTATTTTATCTAGCTAGTGAATATTTACTTTTCAATTAAGGCGCTAGTTTTTTAAGTTACTAATCGTCTAAAGGCTTCAGCCCCAACTTGTGTATAGCCGTACTGTAATTGGTCAAGGTACTACTGCTACCTTGAATGATAAACGAGGTGTACAGTGTAAACTATTTCTTCCTACTCTAGTAACATTCCACATCACGCCACTGAGTGAGCTGTACTTGCACATGACTAGCAAACTACAAAAATATTGAGGTGTGCTCACATACTTATAGAATTATAAACTATTTATATAGATATGTAAAAAAGTATTCATATACTCGTATATATTAAAACTGTAAAAATTGCCACCCCATGCTTTCTTTGTCTTGTAAATAGATGAAATTCAGTTTTCGAAATGTCAGAAAAGTGTCACTAAGTGTGGTCTGTTTATTATTCAAACCAGCTTAAAACAACCAAATCAGCGCACGCAGCCATTGTGCCACTAGTAGTTTAGTCTAGCTTTAGGGATGAACTTAAAACACAATGGTATTGTACCTTCGTATGAGATTTAGCAAACGTTTTCCTGAAAACATATTATCTAAACCCTTTTCCATCCTTATCCCTGAAAAAGACTTTGTGTAATTAAATTCTGTAGATATATATGAAAATAAAATGAAGTTACCAGATAAGGACGTGTGGACGTGTTGGGTTACAATTTAAAATAAATGGTACGGCGCACCGCACAGACTTTCTCTCTCTTTCTATAAACTCGTAAGATTTCTGAACGGAATAAGGTACATTGTATCATCACCACTCCACATAAGAACACGCATAAAATAATATACAATGATATATAATCAATGAGAAAAGAGGCGCATCTTTGTCCACCTAAAAACATTTCAAACAGTTTAATGTCTTCCACAAGGGTCAACACTTCGTATTAAAATTTCGATTTCTGGTTAAAATTTTAACATTTTATAAGGTGTTGCAGATCTTCAAGTCATCGCATTGATATTTAATTATTCATTTATACATTTTGACCAATAAAAAATGTAAATATTGACTATTGAGTCTAAAATGGAGATAGATCATTGCTGTGCAAACATTTCTCCTAAGAGCTTTAAGGAAAAATAACATACTTTTTTTAGATACTTACTTATATTTAATTACTCTATGGCATTGGAGAATTATTGCGTTAAGACTTAAGTAGTATATGTTTACAACTAAAGCTCACAAAATTGTATTAATATATTTGCAAATATCTCAGAAACTGTTGCTTTTATAAAAATATATGTCAAATAAAAGTTTTTTATTTCTAATAGTCCTACAATTTTGCAATGATAAGTTGTTTAGTTTCTCAAATAGTTGTGGAGATACGGAAATTAACGCTTCTGTAAAGTACCCTAAAAATCATTTTCATAGGAAAATGAAAATAGCCAGTTTATTTATAATCTTAATCAACGCCTAGATACGAATTTTAATCAAAATCGTTTGAGCAGATTTTGAGAAAACCAAATTTTTCTCTTTTCGCCCTTCAGTAAACTACCCTTAATTTTAAGTTTTTATAGACACACAGACAGACGGCATTGCAAAGACTATTTTTTAGGGTTCGGGGGGTCATGAGACGTCGACATCCATCAACATTTCAGGTTAGTTTTTTTTACGGTCGCAATACTTAAACTTTAATGTCCAAAAAGTTAAAAAAATTATATAATTGCGTATAGATTGAAAGTTATTGATTTTATAAAAATATGTTTCGGATAAAATATCTGTATTATAAATATATATACATATTTGTAATGCTAAGTAATTTCATATCTCAAATAGTTTCGGAGCTATTATAAAAAATGTTAATTTACGCATCAGACCGGAGCCCTTAAAGCCATTTTGCCGAAATATTGAGAGTAGCCATTTTGTTTGGAATATTTATTAATGTTCATAAATGAAATTTAATCAAAATCGTTAGAGCCGATTTTGAGAAAATCGACTTTTTCTCTTTTTTCCCTTCAGTAAACTACCCTTAATTTTAGGGGTAGATATCCAATTCCAAAAACCCCTCGGGGCAACCCTATGAAAACCCTAGATATCAAGTTTCAGCTCAATCGGTAAAATAGTTTAGGCTCTAGTTGGAGGTACAGACAGACAGACAGACAGACAGACAGACATTCAAAAACCACTTTTTCGGATTCAGGAAGTCATGAAACGTCAAAATTCATCAAAATCTCGAGTTCGATTTTTTTGACGATCACCATACTTTCTCTACCTGTAAGATAGAGAGAAAGTAAAAACTCAATCAAAAATTGAATTAGCAATATTTATAGACGGGTTATTTGGTTGCACTATAAGCTTCTAAAAATATTTGTCTTTTAAGTATAAGAAATATTGTAATTATTACTTGTTCTGTCTTACAATAGGTCCATTCCTTTTGTCAGTGAACTTTGACCACCAACCAATGTGCCCCATCCTCTGCCTCC
>CABFWO010001013.1:89931-215825 GCA_902155825.1 Timema genevievae
GGTTCGGGGGGTCATGAGACGTCGACATCCATCAACATTTCAGGTTAGTTTTTTTTACGGTCGCAATACTTAAACTTTAATGTCCAAAAAGTTAAAAAAATTCATATAATTGCGTATAGATTGAAAGTTATTGATTTTATAAAAATATGTTTCGGATAAAATATCTGTATTATAAATATATATACATATTTGTAATGCTAAGTAATTTCATATCTCAAATAGTTTCGGAGCTATTATAAAAAATGTTAATTTACGCATCAGACCGGAGCCCTTAAAGCCATTTTGCCGAAATATTGAGAGTAGCCATTTTGTTTGGAATATTTATTAATGTTCATAAATGAAATTTAATCAAAATCGTTAGAGCCGATTTTGAGAAAATCGACTTTTTCTCTTTTTTCCCTTCAGTAAACTACCCTTAATTTTAGGGGTAGATATCCAATTCCAAAAACCCCTCGGGGCAACCCTATGAAAACCCTAGATATCAAGTTTCAGCTCAATCGGTAAAATAGTTTAGGCTCTAGTTGGAGGTACAGACAGACAGACAGACAGACAGACAGACAGACATTCAAAAACCACTTTTTCGGATTCAGGAAGTCATGAAACGTCAAAATTCATCAAAATCTCGAGTTCGATTTTTTTGACGATCACCATACTTTCTCTACCTGTAAGATAGAGAGAAAGTAAAAAGATGTGTTTTATAAACCTATCTCCCTATATTGATTCCATTTGTCAATAGGTTCTAAGGAAGATATTTATCGTTAATTTTAGAAATAAATTGTTTCTACCATGTGCACCCAAACTTATAAACAAATAGGGACTAGTTTTTCACCAATGGTATCAATAAACGTAAAGCACAAAAATTAAGTTACCAATGTTAAATTTGAAATATTATAAAAAAGTATTCTATCAACATTTGCATATCAAAATTGGAAAATAATATTCTTTAAATATAAAGAGGATATGTAAATTGCATGATTTATTTGAAGATATATTTTTGATTATAGGGTGTGATTAAATTAAGTTAAATTAATGCAATAAACAAACCCATCTAGAAAGTTTTACTAGTAAACAAAATTAAGAATTAACTAAATAACTTTTATAAATTAATAAATTATGTGCCAGATATATATATAACAAATTAAGAAAAATAGAATTTTCCTTCTTAATATTTTTAGTAGAAGACTATTTCGTCTGATATCGAAAATTCTAGTGCTTAATACATTTAAATATAGAAACATAAATACTAAAATAAGTTAACATATTCAGATCCTTTACATTGAGTCAAATATTACTTATTTTATAATTAAATAAAAGGTAAAATTTATTAAAATATTAAGGTCTCTAAGAATAAATCATTCTAGAATGTTAAAAAGCAAGTGTTACATTCCATAATTAAGCATAATGTTTATATTTGAGCAATTTGCTTGGCTTTATCAAGTCAGTAAATTATATTTTGAATTAAATATGTATTAAAATGTTTTTAAATAGCTGGTAAAAGGAAAAACTGGTATGTAGGCCTAGGTCTGGTTCTACTAATCTTGACTCACACATGCTGTTTACTCTCGGTCGCTTACAATGAAGTATCTATTTCATGGTGATGCGGTACACACTATTTTTTATTCTTGTATCCATCTATAGCCATTAAATTAATTAGGTAAAAGCCTTTTACAGACCAGTGGCATCGGGTGTACGTAAGCGTAATATACTCTTTCTGGTGTCCAAGATTAGATTTTCTAATAATAAAGAAGGGATAGAAATTGAGCGCAATTTAAGCTCTGTAGATTCTGTAATTTTTACCCAAAAAAACCAATATTTGAGCAAAAGTAAATAAAATATGCTATTAGATACCTTTAGTTTAATTTTCTTAATATGCTTATCTTAACAGTTATTGAATATTCATCGTGATCAAGGTGGATTATTATTATTATTATTATTAACACCTCTTCTTACTACCCATTCGGGATATACGCACTTACGTTAATGTGTAATGGTAGGATAATTTTGAGATGAAATGTAGGAACTACAATTTAACGTAGAATCTGAACCACGGTGGAGACCTGGCATTCTATATATTCACAATTTGTGATTAATACACGTCTTGTCAGAGGTGAAAGAAGGGTTTTTAAATCAGATAAATCTGTGCCGGGACCGAGGATTGAAACCCGGATCCTCAGCACCGTAGTCTGACACCTTACCCCTAGACCTGCAGGTCACCCATGATGGAATAGGATGAGAAAACATTTTTAAAAAAGGAAAGCTAATCCTAATCAAATGTCACGTTGCTTAAGAAAAATATTCAAAAATTATTAACTTTATTGTGTTTTTAAAATATTATTAAATATATCTCCTAAGGAAACGTTTCATTGATTTTGGTTTAAAATATTTTCTTTTGATTAAAAACTGCTGAACTGCGGACGTAAACTAACGTTTTCTTCGATCTCGCCTTAAGCTATGTGGTGGACCATTTCCCAATAGGCATATTCTCATGCTATTTCAATCGAATGCTTATCCATTTTCTTAAAATGATTCTCTAATAGCCTTTCTACGCAAATACAAGTACACGTTTACTAAATTTTCAATTTTTCATGCCAGATCCATTAGTGTAAATATTCTGACAGCCTGGATGGGTAGTAAGACACAGTAATATGCCAATAAATTGCAATACCTTTATTTTCCTAGCAGAGTATCACTGCCCTTTCGGGCTATTCATATATGCAGGTTAGTTCAGATCTCTAGGTAAAGAACTATACAGGTTGTAGGGGGGTGACAAGATAAATATATCCACGTATTGAACTTGGTGTCAGCGACCCCAAATGGTGGAACTAAGAGTCGTCAAAGTGGGTGCTGCGTGCACCTTTGGGGTAGGCAACTCTTCAAACTCTGGTGAATAGCAAGTGGCATGCAATGCCGCTCTGCTATGCTGGTGCCATCGTTTGAGTCGTGCGAGGGATTAGAGGAGATGCCTGTGTTGGTTTGCGCGACGTTCTGCCTACCCCTCAGGTGCATACAGTATCAGCTTTGAAGTCTCGTAGCGCCGCCGTTGGGTGTCACCAACCCCAAGTTCAATACAAGGAAATACTTGTCTTATAACCCCTTACAACCTTGTATATTTCTTACCCGGGAATCTGAATAACACTGTATATTGATCACGCTAATTAACAGCGATTGCACTATGCCTGAACAGGTAGTAGGACCTGGTGTGTTTCACATCCACTCAACCTCCCCCACAAACATTTGACTGTAGGGAGAAGAGATAAACAATAAAAAAAATTTCATCCCTACCATTTGGGGTTTGAGCTCCGATAACCGAATCCCCGGAAACCCGATATAAATTATGTTGACATTTATACCACGTGCCTACTGAAATAGGTAAGGTATAGTATTAAAAGATTATATTGAAATGTATTCAAATATACATTTCCACACACATCCTATCTTATTTTAACTATTGTTTTTTCCTTACCACATTAGCAAAATTTCATATTGATAACTTGAACAATATAATTTAAGAGAACATGAAAATAAATATAGATATTCTAAATTTCAAAAGTACTATTGCTTAGCTGAAATAAATTAGAAACCAAATCGTATTGAAAAAAATATCTCCCAATTGTATCAGACTTTGAATTGAATTCAGGCGAACACACAGAACTACGTTAGTGAATACATACAATTTTAACTCTACCTGATTTTTCGTGCAACTTGTGCTACTTGACAGCCTAATAGACAGCCCGCATATTTAGACTAATAAGCTAGGAATGTGGAAGGTAGAGTTTAGAGGGAATACTCTTAACAATTACATGGGGTAAGAGTGGATGAAAATTTAAAATAAACACATCTGTACACTTGGAGAATATTTTAGCTCTGATCTGCCTTTAACATGCAGCCTTGTGCTATAAAATTGTGATGAATCAGTCCATGTAACCACTAAAGTATGTCTAATCCCACTCTCAAAATTACATAGTTATTCAAAATTAAATACTGTGTGGTTCCACTTATACTTTCTCGTTTCTTTGCATCAAATTTACTTAAAATTCTCAAGATATTTGTATCAAAACATATAAATTGTTGCAGAAACATAATAGAAAAATTAACATCACATTCCACTAAAGATCACAAAAGAAAGAGTATATTATAATTTTACATAAACATTTTAAGAAAAAAGGAACATCACTGTTCACCAAAGATTATAACAATAAGTTCCCTATTCCAGACCTATTATTAATAAAATATATTTCCTTGGAGCTTGATAGCTGATTAATTTATTTAAAAGATAGATTTCAATTAAAATGTTTGATATTTTATAGTCCTACAACTTTACTAAGATAAGCTGTTTTGAATCTCAAATAATCGCGAAGAAAATATTAAAACTGGAGATATCCGTTCATGTAAAGTAACCTTTAAGTCATTTATCCAGAATAATGAGAGGCACATTTTCTTAAAATAATACTAGAGAGTGGCGAGACACGAATTTTAATAAAAATTTTTAGAACTGGTTTTGATAAAATTGCTTTTTCTCCTTTCGTCCATAAGAAAACCATCGTTAGCGCTAGGTTTGGACATATATAGTATGATTTTGGTAGGAAGAACAGTAGACTTTAGTTACTAAAGTTACTAAAACCATTTTAATATATTCATACATAAAGTCATGCTATCTGCAGCTGTAACTTTTGATAGATTTTATTAATATCTATAAAATAACACAAGTAGTATAAATAAATGTTGTCAATGTTGGCCGCAAAGAAATATGTTTGAATTTTCTCTACTGTTCTTCCAACAAAAACCAGGGTGTATATAATCCAAAAAATTCCTCAGGGGAACCTTATAAAACCATATTAATCAAAACCAAGCCCAATCATAAAAATGGTTTTGGCTTTAGGCCCCGTTACGGAGGGACAAATTGACATACAAACAGATGGTAACGCGAATACCACGGAACGTCAACATCTACTAAAATTTCGAATTAGAATTTGTAAACGATCCCTCCTAGGTTTCAGGGGAAGGTAAATGATAATAATATACTCTTATAGTTTATTAAAGTAATTGATCTATTATTATATTTATTTTACTAAGGGATTGATTATTTAGTTAAACTATAAAAATACCATTGGAGGAGAATAAAGTGAATAAAATTAGCAAATTTCTTGATGAAATATATATAATTAACAATTAACATAAGTTTTATTAAAATATAGACTTTCTTTAAAATATTTTAGCTACATTCATTTTTATTTTACCATGAATAAAAATCATATAGTACTAAGTCATAGTAGATTGTGTTTATTTCAATATTTCTGAAAAGTAATTTGTTTTTTCAATGTTTGCGGTTCGCACAGTTTCACATAAGCCTATGATTATTTTTAGGATCAAAACTGAAATAGAACATGGTTTGTGAATTCACTGTGCTCTAATTTAGTTCCGTAGTTCGTTAGCAACGGATTAGATTATATGTTTTTGTGTTTGTCATATCGATATAACAGAGAGAAAGTGTATTCAAAGCACCAGCTCTCAAAATATTTCCTGTGGTCCATGTTTGGCTCGTGGCTTGTTTGTGCTCCAGCCACAAATATAGATTTAAATACTATACCAACTGTTAATTTATACACTATATTTATGGTACGAGAATCGGGATAATTTTACGGTTACAATTTAGTTTGCACCTAGAACAATATTATAAAATAAGGGTTCTAGATTCTTTATCAGATATTAATATGTTTTCTAGATTAGGATTGTATTTTCAAAAATTGTTTCAGGGATTCAGTAAACTTAAATTTGATGGTTTAATAAAGAGGTTCAATGATAATAACTAAGCCCAAGATTTTTGTAGCTCATATTTTTTTGATTTATTGGTTATAGATAATGTATTGTTTTATAGATCAATTTTTGTTCACTTTTTATCATTTTGGGCTGTAAGGTAACATTTTGCTCATTTAGTGTCATTGTTGAGTAATTTTTAATTATTTATGTTGAATAGTTATTTTTTTTAACACTGCGTATTACTACCCGTTTGTGCTATACGCTAACTTACTAATTACGCTAGTAGTTTTAGGGACTAGGAAAGTTATGTTTAGAGGAAGCTTACCCACATTTGTGTGGAGGGTGAGTGGAGAACTATTTTGGAAAACCATCCTCAGTACATCCGACCTAGATTAGAATCTTGATCTCCTCATCGACAGTCGGGAGGTAAGCACGTTTGATCTTGCGGCCACAGAAGAGGATCTAATCCAAGTTTATGAGGTTATTATCTCAGGTAAAACGTCACAAGTGTCATATGTTGTTCACATAACTTGATATATGAATATTATAAAATAGTTTAGGTAAATTTTGTTAATGCAAGATATTCCTACTACCAAAATTTCAAGTGTTATGTTTGGTTTCTATCAATGATTAAAGTTTTATCATGATCCGTCAAAGAAATCAAAAGTTTTGAGTGTATTACAAAAGAACATACACGTCTGTCTCCTTCTTATCTTCCCTTTATATGAATACAAAAACTATAAAAGACTCATCGGTCATGGTCGTTTGAAAGTCTAAAGGATACGTGATTCACATGCTGACCAAAAACCTCTGAAATAGAGAGTCATATTCCATCACTTGGTTTAAAATAAGACAACGTAAAAAAAGATTCAGAGCTCACTTAAAAAACAAATCATAACGGTAAAGAACCACTCTGCGCGTGCATACTTGTAAATAAAATGGTTATGAATTGTTATTCTTATTAGTTTGATTCAATATCATGGTTATTTTAATAGATTATGGGGAATGGATAGTGAAGATTGTTTATAAGAAGTCCATTTGAATTAGCGTGGGAATAGGATGAGAAAATTATGTTGACAAATACTCGGAAAAAAAAACTTCCATGAAGTATGTAAAAATTTGAATCTCAACATCCCCCATATTGAAAAACCAAACACGATGAAACTGAAGTCCTATTAAATGTGTCACATAATATATGTGGTCTTAACTCTAACTTTTATTAACTAGGCCAAACTATATTTGTATATGAACATAGTTTTTAAATATGTTTATTCATCTGAATATGATAGCCACTCAAAAGGTTTCTCATGTATTAGTTCATCTATAGTTATTTTAATTTAAAATTCTAAGCAATCGATTTAATACATATGTCATATTTTATAAAAATATTTGACATTTATCTTTCAAGATTGAAGTCTATAAAACAGCATATACAATGGTTATTCTCCGTGAATATAGTATACTTTTTTTAATATGGATCTCCTTTTTATTCTCTCTAACTTGTTCACCAAAGAGAAAACTAATATCAACTTCAAAAACCAAGGAGATTTTATGGGAGATATTTCAATTTGAAATATATAGTTGAATTTTAAGACCGTAGTAACGATAAGAACATTACATAATTATTGTTAACGTGATGTAAATTTTTAGAATGGAGGGAGCGAGGTATATTGTGAAAATAATTAATGCTAAGCTAATGTGTACTTTCCATAGGAATACAGCCAGAAAAATAATTAGATCGAACCCGTTAGGTGGCTGCATGGTCTAACGTCCTCTTCTCACAGTAGGTTAGACCGCCGATGACATAGAGGTCGAGGTACAAATCTCTGTCGGTTGTACCGATGATGTTTTGTCCAAAATCGTTTTTCACACTACCTCTACGAAAATGCGGGTATACTTTATATAAATATAACTGTACTAATTTCCAAAACCATTAGCGTAATTAGTAAATAAGTGTATAACCAGAACAAGTTGATAAAAAAATTAAAGCTATTTTCACGTGTTAATACATCAAGTAATGTTATCTGCAGCTATCAATTTTAATTAATAATATCATTAGCTATAAAATAATGATAGTATATTTAAAGGTTAAATATTCTGGCCACAAAGAACAACATATTTTCGTATTTTCTAAAAGTTTCTTCTCACCAAAATCCTACTGTAAGTAGAGCTATCAACCCTTGTCTCTTACGCCCTGCAAGACAGTCAGGTGTCCTCCAGAAGTGAGACATTTCCGTACGTTGTTAGATCCACGTTGCGTCACAACCTTCTCTCAATAGTCCCCAAGAGTCACATCTCACTCACGTCCTCTCGACTGTTACTATTGAGAGCTAGCAGCTTTGGTGTAAACGTCGCCCGGAGACGCTATAGATACGGGCCACCCGGCGTCTTTTAATGGCGGCGTATTATCATCAGAGAATCGTACCCCTATTCTACCTCAAGGTGTTTTACTCCAATGAAATACATATATTGATTCCTTTCAAGTCTACGCTATATCTCTTTGAGTGACGTGCATGATGTTTAAATACGTTTGAATTGCACCTAGATACTTGTTCTCCCGTTTTATTTAACATTCATCATAATTTATAATCAAAAAATACTAATTAAACTAGTAGGTTTATTTGTTTTTTCCACAAATTTCCATACATTCTTTAGAAAATAATACATCTTTTTCAAACACGTTGACTCCTACAAATAATGCCTTTAAGTTTATTTATCTATCTATCCATCCCTTTATTTATATATGTGTATATCTCGCTATCTTTTTATATATGTGTATAATTTTCTCTCTCACTTTCTCTTTATACATATATATATATATTGATATTAGTGTAGAACAGATAATATATTGTAATCGATAATATATATGTTAGATCAGATTGATATTAGTCTAAGAAAATATACAAGAATCGACTAGATTTAATATTCTCGAAGAATATATAATATATGGTTTTCCAAATACGATTTGGATGATTTTGAATCCTGGCTTGACCCTCTATGTTGGCCGCATGGTCTAAGGCACTGCTCTCACAATAGACTGGACTGCCGATAACGGGGTGAACGTTGTTTGATTCCGGTTGGGTGTACCGAGGGTGGTTTTTTCCAAAATGGTTTCCAACTCTCTTTCCATGAAACTGTCAGTACACTCCCTCTGAATTCAACCTTCCTTATCCCTAACCCTCTAGCGTAATTAATATATTGGTCTACTGACGTGATTTTTATTAATGATTCCATACTATCCCTCCACATGAATACAAGAACAATTCCTTTACATTTTGTGTAGATGTTTATAGTTGGATTTTATAAGGAAGAAACTATATATATTTGGTTAAATTCGATTTTGTTGAATCCCAAAGAAAAGGGGATATATTCCATAAGTATTGATGATAACAAAGGAGTATTAACATTATGGTCCACAATTGATACAACGTTAGTGATACTTTCATCCACCAGGTGCTATAATCAGTACATGAGTGCGAGTAGAGAACTCAAACCACTTTTATTGCTTTATTTTAATGATTTTGATAATTTTTCTGGTGTTAACTTCTTAAGGATAAATTAAACTGAAGTGGCATTTTTAAGACTTAGGATAATATATTCATTCAGGAATTTTTGTCGATGGATAGAATATATTTAAAACTTTCCTCAACTAAAAATATATATAAAAAATTAAGTTTAATATCAACTTCATCAAGCTTGACTAAGTGTTTTTCCCTCAACGGTTTAGTTATTTCCATGAAAGTACGGTCAAAAAAAAAATATATTTTTTATCACTGGGCTTAACTAACTGCTCAAGTCATACACATAAGTACTAGTCACGCTAGTGGTTTTAGGAATTAGAAAGGTATCTATAGGGAGTGTACCCTCAATTGGGTAGAGGAAGGGTGGAAAACCATTTTTGAAAAAAAAACTCATTACTCCTGACCAAGATTTGAACCTTGATCTCCCAGTCATAGGAAGTATAGTTTGCTGCGAAGGTAGCACGTTAGATCATGAGGACACCTTAACCAAATTTTGGGTACAAATAGTTTGAATTGAATCATATATTAACTCATCTTTACCAGATAAGAGTAATTATTCATTTATATCGACCATGGATCATTAAAAGCACTATAGAGATGCATCCATTTCAAAGAAAGAATAAGTTATAATCTGAAATAGCTCTCGTATCATCTATTCCTCACATTCTTTGTACATAATGGTGTTCAAGTGATTAAAGACACTAGAAATTCGCAAACTAATATCTCGAATGCAATAATTTATGAAGACATTGACTTCAAATAACAATTGTAATCACTTGTTAAAAGGAATTATAGTATATACTTGTGTAGTGGAGAGAATAGCAAAATAACGAAAAAGGACAACAGTATTAATATAATTAATTTACTAAATAGTGTTATATTTGTGGAATAAGACGTAATATACTACCTATTATTCTTGTTCAGTAAACAATCCGAAGGTTGGTTTGAAGTGATTTATCTCCATCCGAAGCTGAACATGTAATCAGCCTTTTAGCTGGTTAGTGCTGCCTGCACCATCTGGTATTGATCCCATCTACTAGGGGAGTTTAGGAAGTGTGGTCTTTACCGGCTGCCTTCCACATTGAATTTATATGAGCAAGAGTAAAAAGGATTACTAATTTTGCCCGGAATGGTATTCTTACAAATTTTCAAAGGTTATTTTATATGCCACAGTCTTACGTTGAACCAACAGCTTTACTTTTCTTTCAAAGGAAGTTCTGTTATGGACTTTTATCGCTCAAGAAAAATCAGTCAACCTTGGTTGGGTTTGAACCAACAAACATCGGGTCCTTAGGTAAACATATTACACAAAGACCACCAAAGTCAACTACGTAATAGTCGTGACATCCAAAATATCATATAATTGTACATTTTTAAAAAGATTTTAAGATTCGAAAGAAAATTTTAGATTCAGATTATATAAATATATATCTTGACCTCATTTTCGTTATAATCATGGGGCTTAGCATAAAGCCATACATCTTAGATCTACGTCTTCAGTACACAAAAAAAAAACGGGGGATGAGGGGTGAGTATAAGGGATCCATTGCCAATATTCTAATGAAATGTAAGAGTTTCGGTGTGTCTGTTCTTACTCAAATATCCCATTACATTTTTTCACGCCACGTCCAAAACATCTTCTCAGATCCCTTCACGGTATGATGACCACTTTCTATTCATAACGAAACCTCATCAACATATGCAATATCCTCCCACCAAATCCTAAACGGACTCCCAATGGCCCGAACCCCTCCAGTTCATACTCCCACTAAAGGGTCTAACAGTGTTCCCAGTGCTGTATACCCTACTATCCCATTTTCCCTATGAGGGTTGTTATACGAGGTCTGGTTTAAAGGGGCTAGGGCCAACGCCATTTACGTTTTGGCTAAGCTGTAATAATCGTAAAAAATAGACATACTCATTTTAAAACTAAAAAAAAGTTACTAAAATAAAGCTATAATATTATCGTTTATCAAGAATAAGAGAAAATATATTATTAATTAAGGTGTAATTGTAGGAGACACGAGTAGGGAAGTGGTTTTCCAATTTTTTTAACAATACTTTTTTTTTCAATTTAAATCAAATAATGCTCCAGTAGAAACACCAAATCTAATTCAGTTCACGTGGTGATATCAACATTTTGTTGAATCCGTCATAAACATAGCGGCATTTAATGAGTAACTTTTTAAATAAAGAGAAAAAGTTGACAGTATATTTTACGAAAACCTTGATAAATATTGAATAACTCTTGATATTAAACTGTGAGGAGAATTAATTGATATATTCCTTCTGTAAACAATGTTTTAATTATTTTGACAAAAAAAGGCTTGGATAAAAAGAACTGCAACAAATACAGTCATTTATTCATGTTCTCTATACTCTCATCTTAATTAAATTGTCAAGCAGCATTATTGGTGACGAGAATATCGCGTCCTAAATAAATAAAAATATAGAGAAAGTGTACCCACTCTAGCCTGGATAGAAAGTGGAAAACCATTTTGGAAACAAAACCGAGATTTGAATTCTGATCTCCCCACCATGGATACCCTATCCTATTTATAGAATGACGCCTTAGAACATTTATCCACTGAAGCGGGGTGAACCAAATATAGAAGTCTTATAAACAACTAAATATTTCCGTTCCTCTTTTTAATTTTTCAAAAGTATTATTCGGTGTTTCTCCCCAAATTATTACTAACCGTCCTGGATATGCTTGTTTTTAGTTACTATGATGGGCTAGAACTGATAAAGGAAGATTTGAGAGTAGATGTAGCAACATTTGAATGATGTGATTTTGGGAAACCATTAATGAAAGATAACACTAAGAAAGCCATGCCTGAATTCAAAGAGCGACTTCACCTTAGCTGTCAAACCAGAGTTGATGAATTCTACACGTAGTCTGCATGTCCAATGTTACAGGATTGATAGATTTGTTTGAATTTGGTCTACAAATATATTTTCATTAGATAATAATGGTCTGTGTTTTTCACTTTTTACATCCATATTTTAATCAATCTTGCGCTGACAATTTTAACATCAAACTTTCTTTAAAGTTTTGCAATTCATATTGGAGTGCAATGTGATTAAGTACAGATTCAAATCAATTATCTTCTCATTTGTGCTGATAACATAAATATATAAATTTTGCTAAACATAAATATACTAAATAAGCATAGGCTGTATCTTTAAAATATGTTGAAAAATATATTTAATTAGGTTTTTAGTAACACATGAATATCAATCTATACAATTTTATTCACACATTAAAATTGTTTATTATTTAATGTATTTATAATTTGGTTTTTGTTTTCTTATTAAAAATATGATAGGTTTTGTATCCATCACATCATAATAAAACCAAAGTTTGATATTCACAAAAAAGGGTCTAATGTTGGCCACACACACATATTTTACCTAACTCTCCGCCCACAATTTGCATACTACACGATACACAACCTGACCTTTTCAACCATGTTTATTCTCAATAGTACCCTCTGAAGAGATTGAACACGTTGGTAATCCATCATAGAACTTCGACCCCCTAACATGACAGGTTGTTGGCATTTTGGCTCACACTAAGGTTTTATATACTGATGAATAAAACAATACCCTGTATTTCATAATTTCTAGAAACTGGTATATGGGTTACACATAAAATATAATATTGTATAAAATGACTAAAAAACCTTCAAGGTTATTTCACATTCTACCTTTCATAGTAATTAATATAACTTTAAAATATAAAATCTACCAATTACATAGATATATAATATAAGTATATTGAAAGTATATAAGTTGATTTCAAACTTTAAATACAAAATATAAATACATTTGATAATTTTCAGGTATGTTACTATGTGAGGTAAAACATATTAATTGTAATTAACTTTTAATACCTCAACCCTCAATTATTATTTTATATTGTATCTACGAATATTAGATTTAGAATAGATTTGTGATCCTACAGATTATTGAAACTCCCTATAATCAAATAATAATAATTGAATTTTTATACTTTTCAGTTACTCACACATACTGGTATTGTTAATAGACTACCTACCAGTAAAATACGAGATATGCTATTAATAAATTTTCACCCTGTCAACTTTAAATGATAAAATCTATATATTAAAACTGATATTCTTGATATAAAAATGTTTACAATCAGTTTAAAGTAAAATATAAACTCATCACAGATCATAAAATCTTACTTCTCCTTTTTATAATTTTAAGGCTGATAATATGAATCAATCAATATTTAGATATAGAAATGGCAAACCATAAGCAATAAAGGTAATTTTTACAACATATTAGTGATGATTTTTCTACAAAGTATAATGTCGTATTTCATTAGAATAAGATAATTTATAAGATTTACTTACTTTAAAAATTCACACTTTCTACTCAGTGAGGTAATATTTTATACCTACATATAATATACCAATTTAAAAACATATATAAAATTTTCAAAATAATCAAATTGATCTCTAAATGTATAAAATAAAGTAAACTTCCACAATTTTCTTAAATCCCCAGACTATAGATATGTGGTATTATTTTAAAATATATTCGTTTATATCAAATACAATGCAAATACCAAACATCTTACAGATATGTCCCGACAATATATTCTACACATAAGTTGTTACGCATTCACATAAAATATAAATCTTGTTCACTTATTCATCAAACAAACGCTTACCTGTATGACTCAGAAGTTCATAACTAGAGAAATACACAATGAATAGACAAATAAAAGACGTAAGAAATGACTACGTCCCACATGATATGTAATGAGATTTGTTGCTTTTAGACATTGACGTGAGGGGGGAAGAAATATTCTTTATTGCCAGCAAAAGGTTTTCTTATATTGGTTTTCCTCTGCTCTTCCTTTTGTTTCATACATATTTGAGTGAATGTAAGTAGAGCAGCTGTTGAGAAAAAAAACCCATGAACCTGTTTTCAGTTTGTTTTGAGATAAAGTCTTGGTACTAGTCTCTGAGAAATAGTACCTCACATACTCACATACATATATTTATGCATTTGTGTAACGTGTTTTATTTCCTCTCCAACCTATATGCATGAACACTATAATGGGGAAAGAATGGGAAAGTTATAATCTTGGGGAAACCTGCTGATATTTGTGTGACCATTTAAGGAAAAATAAGCTTATTACACTTGACTTGGAGTTGAACCCTGACCTCTCCATCAGCCATTTAGAAGATAAACTATAATGACGTCTCTATCCACATGCCCGTTGGTGTGGGTGACTATTAAAAGTGGTCATCGTTTTATAGACCACATTAAATATCACTCTTTCTCCTTTCTCCCTCTTTCTATGGACTCACAAAAAATACACAGATAGATAAATATATACATATAAAGAGAGAGCAATAGATAATTTAAGTGACATATTTATCTTTCTCTCTCTCTCTCTCTATGTATATATATACATACATACACCTATATATAAACCTACATATAATGAAAGAGGAGGTTAAGGGAATTAAATTAAAGTAATATATTTCTATCTCCCTTTATATGTTATACTACTATAAAGCCACATGGCTGACTCACTTTCTGACATTAATGTTTACCCACTTTTAGATGAGCTAGGAACTTGAAATTTGGCAAACTTATAGAGTATAGCCTGTAACCGACGGGAAAATTCCAAAAAGTTAAAAAAAAATTAACAACAGAAAAAAATCCAAAATGGTGGAGCAACTTTAAAGTCGGTGCGGACCTTTCTGTGCAGGTCTCTAGTGGCTAAACGGTAAGACCTATCGAAAAACGAATTGAACCAGCAGTTACTGATATGGCAAGATCCACAAGTTTGGTCCTATTACTTTTTGTCGTATCTCCATCGGTTATATCTTAGATTTGATTTTATGTAAATTTTGCATATATTTTTTAATTTTCCGACACAATTATGGGACAGCTAGAATCATAAGATTTGGCAGGCATATTGGCACATCGAATTTCCATAAGCGTGCCAAATTTGATGATTCTAGCTAACCTATAAGTATAGAGAAACTAAAATAATGTGTGAAAAATACAATATAATACCGGTAAATTTAAGATGTTACGTTTAAAAAAACAACGATGAAATTACACTAGTTTACATCCACTTGCAAAGAAAACTCACTGGCAAAGTGAATATAAATACATAAACTTAGGTATGTATGTACAGTAAAAGGATAAGTATAGGCCTAAATACATTATTTAAGTGATTTTCCTCTCCTTCTCGCAATATTAATTTTATATATATGCATGGGTAGAGAGAGAAACAAGAGGTTATTTAGCAGATCACTCTCTCTCTCTCTCTCTATATATATATATATATATATATCTGTTATATGATCGTACTTAGTGGTCCCTACCATGTTTGGCATTTGATGGTACTACCCATACGTTTACACAAGTGGTTCCAATATTTTTTAGCTGATAGTAGATAGTCAAATACGCCCCATCCCCACAACTAATTTTTTACCATATTTATAAAACAATTTATACAAAAATCAATATAACACTGGCGGGATAGTAGTATTTAAAAAATACTAAATATTATCGTGATGTTTGGCAATGTTTTGTTTTCAACAGTTTCTTAAATATTGGATTTGATGTTTGACAGAGCACACCATAAATCGCTTTCCACTTCAAGACTACAAGACGCAGTTTAGTTTCTATGATAGTCCGAGTTGAAGATTAGATGGTTTTGTACTTGGCCACAATGGTAGCTTATGACAGTGCTTTCCAAATCATGCTCCGCACTTTTATCTTAGGCTCCATGAGAGAATTTTATAATATTCTTTAGTTGTCGTTTTACACTATAAAATACCATCAGAAATTAGTTTTGCCAATTCTTTTAAATCTGAAGAAAGGACATTTTACCAAAGGTGCAGCCAAAACATGTGAGATTTTCCGTTTGTTTTTATACGTTTCTACATGTAAGAGTTAAATGTCGTTAATAATATTCGTGTTAAAAATATATGATGGCTTCAGCTTGTATTTTTTATTGTGTAAGTGTTCCTTCTATCTAAAAAGTTTGGGAACATCTGGCTTAATGGGAGAGAACAGAGAAGAATTAATTGAGGGGAAAATTTGAGGCCAGTGAGCTTGAAAATAAGTACGTGCACGCACACTATTGGCTGATCACCTAATTTATTACAACTTTTAGGCAGTGTTGCCAACACTACAATAAATAATTATCTTAATTACTTTGGGAAAATGATTTAAAAAAATCTTCAATTTTTAGCCGATTTTTAACGTTATTTCTGAACTGTTCCACGGTCGCTCCTGGAAGTACTTCACACTCCTCAGGTTGGGAACCACGAGGTTAGGTCTGGATGGTTCCTCCAAGTGGTTGGGGCTCAAATCTTATACCTCGATAGTCTCTAGTTTTACTGTACTCAGTGGCCGCAGGCACGGCAGTGCCACAGGGCATACATTGACACACTTCAGAAACTATTACAAAATCTACAGCCATTTATACAGCCAAATTCTATCCCAAATTTTATATTTCAAGTCAATTCTAATATAATATAGCAACATACATCTTGCAGTATTTTATATTATATAATCATTTACAAATCAGTATAAAAAATAACCTGTATGTAGAAAGATAAATATAATAAATATAGCTCAAAATAAATGATAAATATTGACATGTTGCACGTTGATGCAACATAAAACAGTCCTTAATTTAAATTTATACAATGTTATACATTATTTAATTATGAAAATACCGGTCACTATAAGATTCTCTTGAGCCTATCCATTTTAAATAATTATAACAATTCAAATAATCATTTATTTTACTTTCTTGTATGTATAAATTTACACAACATTAATGCCATGAGAAACGAATATTTCTAGCGTAATTTTAGCAACGTTTATTTTAGTATAATTCTTTCTTTAGTAAAATCTGAAGATAATTTTCACCTAATATATTTTACAATTAATTTATTACTAACTTATACTTTCAGTTTTATTAAGTTTCCATTTTTAAATATTTAGTTCAATATTTCAAAAGGAAAATAACTTTTTATAATATAATACTTAACACCACGTTTTACTATACGTTCGGGTTATACGCTTAAGTACTAATGGCGCTAATGGGGTAGGAGTTGCGAAGGTTGAATATAGATGAAGTGACCCCATATTTGCGTGGGGGTCGAGTGAAAAACTATATATGAAAAACCACCCCCAGTTCACCCGAACGAGATTCGAACCTTGATCTTCCCGTCCTTGACAGTCTAGCGCAACACGAAACCAGCTCCACCGAGGCGATTAATAACTTATTCAATCATATGGGACTATTTAAGTGAAAATTTTATAATATCTTAATTTTATTTCTACTATTCAAGGCACCACACTAGAGTTCATATAGTATAAGGCATCAGGTACACATAATACTAGATGGACAGTGATAGGCTGAACGGGTTTTGAAAGATTAGCCAGGAACATTGATTTTTATTTCTCAAAATAATGTTTATCAATTTCTATCTCTTTTTAATGCTACTAAGGGTGTTACTTATAAAATGTAAATAACCTTATAAAAATATGGAAATTAAATAAATCGATTATTTTACCAAATTTTCAGTTTGCGCATATAATTTTAAGATTGATTGAGCTCTAAACCATTTTTGGAAATATATTTATAAAATGGGAATTACATAACCATCTTCTAGATCTCGAAATGTTTCATGATTTTCACCTCTCTATTCATTTACAAATAAGCTAATGCCTTTTTTCCTTTTACCAACTTTGATGAATTTCGTAAAAGCATGTTGACTATTCCTAATTTTTTACATCTGATACTATGTAATATTTTTATGCTAAAAGCTGAATGATAAATAATTTACTAAATAAAGTGGAAGTGTTTTAAATTTTTACTTATTTCTTATAAACTTTAGGTTTATTATTTTCTATTAAGTTTTGAATATCAGTACGTCTAGATAATGGATCATCTCAAACTGCTCTTAAATGTTTTATAATATAATTAATTATTTCAGTTTTTATAAATATAGTTGTCTTTATATAACATTAATTAATAGCTGCTTTTAATGTTTAGCCAGGAATGATCTTGAATATTAAAAAAAGATTACGGATTTTGTAAGTTCAAGAAAATGTTTATGTAATTTTGAATGAATTTCTCTGTTTTAATTAAATAAATAACATTTAATAAGAATCTTATCCTATTCTAAATTATGGGGTTTACCTTTATTGTATTGCTTTCAGGGAGATCTATATCCCAATTTAAATATTCTATTAATATTTATATGGCTTTATTAATTAAACAATTTGAGGAATAAATATAATAGAGCACGTAATCTATCGGTAACATCCATTAGACCCACCTTCATTTCATATTTAAAAATATATATATCATGTTACAGTAACATTAGTGAATGTTACAGCGAACTTGTAACTAACGAATTTGTTCAGTTTTTTTTTATCAACTCCATAAATACCACTTCTATATTTATTCGAGGACATTGACAAATTGTGTTCCGTCTGTTGCAAGTTTAATGAACAGATAATTGAATTAATTATAAGGAAATAAAAGTATTTGAAAATCATTTCGTTTCAATTTGTTTATAAAGGGAGACGCTTTCAACATGTATGTTATTTAGAATTTTGGTGTTCAACCTCCTCATTTATTATCAGAAAATATAAGATGGAACATCTCCAGAATCTTACAGTTTATTTTTTTACTCAGCACCGCGTCTTACTACCCGTTCATGTTATACGCTTAAGTACTAATTATGCTAATGGACTAGGAATTGGGAAGGTTGATTATGGATGAAGTGAACCCGCATTTGCGTGGAGGGAGATTGGAAAACCATTTAGGGGAAACGCCCTAGCTCACCTGAGTGAGATTCGAACCTCAATCTCCCCATCCTCGGCAGTCTAGCTTAACACTAAATTAGTGCGTTAGCTAGCTACGCCACCGAGGCGAGTTACAGGCTACTAATATTATGATAGTATATAGGTAGGAACTACATATATGACAATAATTACAGAAGCTACCAAAATATGTTTCATATACACATACGTCAGGTAATATAATATGCAACTATAGTTTTTAAGATAGTATCAATACTCTTAAAATAAATAATATAATAAAATCTCATAATTATCAACTTGAAAAGTATATTTTTTTACTATCTAAAACCCTCTTCCTACCAGAATAGTTCTACTATAGCTACACTTACTTTAATATATCTACATTTTTATGAGTCCAATCAATATACAATAGCATTATATATACGTTTAAAATACATTTTTCCTTTAATATGAATGTCACAATTAATTTATAAAAAAAGTACAATATCCATACATATATGACTTATCTTTAACTTTATAATCAATCCTCTATTTTTAAGAATACATTTAGTTATCAAATAGAAAATAAAACTTGATAAATAATTAAATTAATTGTACACGCCAATATGTAGCCTATAAGTTAATATAAAGTAGTATATTACATATATTCTCTTATAATTAATATGGCACCTTCACTAGGTTTGCTCAAATATAATAACAAAATAAAAGATTATAATAAAATATATTAAAATATTTAAATAGATTATATATTAAAAAATATTTTTGAACACCACTAGTCACTAACCGTCCACGCCATCTAATTCCATTAAAGATTTAGCAATGAAGAGTTGAGTTTAGACCAAATGCACCAACATTTGTGTGGCTTAAGGGTGGCTTAACCCCTATAAAGTCACCCTGAATGATACAGGCTAAGGTTGAATCCTTAACCTTTAAGTCACTGGGATACCAGTAAATATCTATAGTGATGCCTTAGACTGTTCAATAACAAATGTTTGCACCAATTATTGAATTATAAATTTCAAACGTAAAAAATTAGTTTGGATTAAAATTAACACATAACCTGACATAATTATCCTTTTGAAAATCACTGTAAACATTTATAAATTATGTTACATATTTAGATAGTTTTAAGGATGTACAATATGCTATTATTAATATATTAAATCATTAATTTTATTATATAAAATTTCATAAGTAATAAATTTAATCTATGTACGTTTTATTATCTCCGTTTATTCTTAAGGCCACATCTTTGATATATTGTAGTTAAAATAAAGTAAATTTATTCTAACCAAATATAGTTTCAGAGTACATGGGGTGTACATAAAAAAAAGCTATGCCAAAAAAACATGTTAACATGGGCTTAAATATTAATAAATATAGGTATTACATATCCATTATATTTTGAATCACCATTGTAAAATCATTTTGGAAATTTAAAAAACATTAAAACTAAATTGTATTTAAAATGTTAAAATATTTTTTACCGTTTATTCAAGGTTTGCTCCACATTACTGCAGTCTATACGTTTAAAATGTTCGAAAATAGAAAATATTTCAGTCCTCAAATTTTAAATCAAAAATAAAATGTAAATATAAACATATAATAATTGTTTTAACATTATTAGTAAGAACCAATAAGTATAGACAGTAATTATTTAATTATCTATAGAAATATGTCACTGTGCACTGGATATAAAAATATAGAACGCAGGATACCAAAACTCAAAATATATCTTTTTGCACATTTAATTTTAGGTAGTTAAAATATATAAACAAAAAGATTACTAACCCTTCTTAGTATTTAATCAGGTAATTCATACGGCAATAAAATAATCTTTCTTCTTTATTCCTAATGTTATTTCATTTATCTCCATAGGTGTCTTGGATTCGTACCCATGACCTCCATATCCTGACATCGGGTGATTTGACGTACACGTCAGACGCAAGGTTCGAAGTCCTGCATCCTCCAGGGTCTGACTCTTGGACCCTAAGGATCATGAGCGTGCAGACCAGGGATGAAGGGAAGTATGAGTGTCAAGTGAACACGGACCCTAAGATGAACTTAGCCGTCGTCTTGACTTTACGAGGTTAGTATTTGGTGTTTAAGAGCGTAAATCTTATGCCTATCAATTCTGTGATACAGTCGCCTCGAAATCGTAAATGTACGCGAAAACTATTGCACGTGGATCATTTCTGATTATACATTAATGGAGATAAAGATTTAATAGATGTTCCTAGTAAAGAACATTGTTGAGATATTATATAATACTAGTGGACCCAACTGACGATGTCCTGCCCGAACGTTGGCTTTTCGTTTGGGTGGCATAATTGAAGGTTTCAACGGTCAATTATTAATATTATATTCATTATTATAAATATTGGGGGTGTTGGCTGGGGAGGGGGTGAAATTTTGAGGTTACATGTTCTGATATGCAAAAAATCTAAAAAAATACCCCCCAAAAAAATTTCCCTAAAAAATCAAATAAAAATCCTAGAACCCGATTGCAGTTCCACCTACTGGGTCCAATTGTGAATCTAAGCCATCCATGGACCCACTCAAACACAAACAAAAAAATTCATCAAAATCGGTCCAGCCGTTTAGGTGGAGTTCAGTGACATACACACGTACAGAAGAATTATATATATATATATAATATAATATATGGATAAAACTATGTTGAAAAGGCCGTTTTTGACCATTTTAGAATGGCTTTACAAATAAGCACTGTGCACGAATATTTATTCTGTCACAATAGGGTCATATTGTAGCTATTAACAAAAAACTTTGTTACTTTGTCCCCCATCGTCACCACGGAGTGTTCTGGGTGACCATTCAAATACGAACTAACCGCACACATTTCTGGCATATCTTGTTATTTTCTTTTCCCTTTTACCCCCATTCCTCGCGTGAGCCGGGAGCTTAGTTGGACCTGCTGTGATGCACGCTCTTAAGGTTTGGATAGAAAGGGACATGAGCTAATATCTATATTTGTCAGTTCTAGTAACAAAATGAAAACTTTTTTACTAAAAAAATACATTTTCTTTGATAGATACATTTATTTTAATTTCATAGACCTTAATCAAATATCAACACTTATTTAATATTCTCCATATTCATCCAAACAATTTAAAATAGTTTTTTCTTTCAATTTCAAAAGTTTAGTTTCATATCTCACTATTCTCATGACACATTTTTTTTACTAAACATGCACTTATTTAAATGACTGATTATATCTGAATACCAGAATTTCTACAAGCGAGAGCGAAAGGGTCCACCAATTTCCGGGTAAGTTAATTCACATAGCTTCCAGGTTTCTTTTACTTGCCACAATCGGCGCGGGACTGGCGGCTTTACTTCCCCTCTGAACGAAGTTGTACTACAAATTTTAATATCTCAAGAAAAATTCACCAACCAAGGTTGAGTTTAAACCCACGAATATCGGGTCCTAAGGCGAGCAATTTAGACCAAGACCACCAAGATCAAAGGGTGACAAATATTTTTAAATGGCTCAGATTACTGTATGTGTATAATTAATTAAACTAAATCTTACACTAAATAAATACAATTTAATTATTTTGGCTAAAGAAAAAATTGTAATAATTACCTCAGAATGTTTACATTATCTCGCGTTCCCTTTCCATTCCAAATTTAGCTTGAGCCCCTGACAATGGTATAGGTAGGCTATATGAATTCCAATGCGTGAAGGGTCCGCAATGTGGCAGGGGCCACTTCATGTTTAGGGCATATAAGTTTACTTCACAGAGGGGACGGAAGCGTGTTTTGTAGGTTGTATTGTAGTTAGAAATATAGTAAGAATTTTAGAAACCCACTTCGGTGGCCGCATTGTCTAAGGCATCGATTTCACAATAGACTAGACCGTTTATGATGGAGAGATCAGGGCTTTGATCGTGGTTTGGTGTACTGAGCGGAGTTTTTCCTAAATGATTTTTCCATTTTCTCTTCAAGCAAATTTGGGTATATTTCCTCTTAATTCAAAATTCCTCTCCCCTAGCCCATTAGCGTAATTAGTATATAGGCGTATAACACGAATGGGTAGAAAGACGTGCTGCTAAGAAGAAGGGGAAAAAAAAAGGATTATCACAAGAGATTATTCCTTTACTCATTTTGTTATGAGCCATGCTTCGCTACTACCCTAATAAAATAAATTTTAATTTTCAAGATTTTCAATAAATACTTTTAAAGATTTCTAAATTAAATTAGAGAACTATTACTACCGGTTATTTAAAATCCCATTTTAAGTTTTAGTGAAATTCAGAAACATCGCGTAGTGTTGTCAAATTCAACAGTATAATTCCTCAATATCTCACTCAGTGGGCAAATATAAAGTATTTTGAAGATATATTCCTAACGTATTTAACTTATTTCATGTAGATTTAGTTAGGTTTAAGATACATATATGATACTTTACTTTTTGATAGGCCTATGCTCTTTAAAAGGAAATTGTTTCCAACGTTTATGTATTTAAATTGATATTAATTAATTATATAATATCCAAAGCTAGGAGAAAACCTATTGGAAAGCTAACCATAGTATCCAAATTTGGAGTTTATCGAACTTTCATCTCAAACACCATTAATATAATGTTTATAATTATTTGAACGTTTTATTTTCCTTTATTGTTTTTAAAAACCAGGTGAAACATATTTCAAACACAAAATATTGTTTATATAAGATAGGGCTGAAAGAATTAGACGATCCATGCTGAGGAAAGTGATGGACAATATGAGGTTTACCTGACGTTCGGTGGAGCTCAGCTGATTGACATTATCTTCAAAAAGTGAAAAAAAGTGTAGTATGTAGTTTGCTTTTATTTAGCTAGTGATTACTTACTTTGCAATTTAACTGTCAATTTTCAGTTACTAATCGTCAAATTGTTTTGGCCACACTCTTTATAAATTAATAGTATTAACATGAAATACAACTATATTTTACTATCATATTAAATAAATACTAACGAATTTGTTTGTCAAAAAACTTGATATACAAACAAAATATTTAGTGAAGATTTTTAAATTTAGAAATAAACGTTGTGACTTGTTTTATTGATTATGGCTCGATGTGTTTGCTTAAGTAAATTCACTTCTAATCGTGGCAATGTTTGCTCAGTGAATCTTCATGCAGATGAGCAATTTTAAAGCTGAACTGCTGAGAACTAGAGGAGAAAAATTAAGGAGGATGTTCAGAATCAAATATAGCATTGGTGATATGCCGCTTTTAACAACCGATATGAGCTTGGTAAAATATTACTAGTTTAATACCCGCCTCGGTGGCGTAGTTGATTAACGCGCCAGTCGTGTTGAGCTCTATCGCCGAGGACGGGGAGATCGAGGTTCGAATCTCGGTCGGGTAAACTGGGGGTGGTTTTTCCTAAATGGCTTTCCACTCTCCTTCCACGCAAATGCGGGTTCACTTCCTCTAAATTCAATCTTTACAATTCCTAATCCATTAGCGTAATTAGTACTTAGGCGTATAACCCGAACGGGTAGTAAGACGCGGTGCTAAATATTATTATTATTACTAGTTTAATAATAGTGTTTTTTTAATGATTTAAAGGTAATACGTTAAGGATGTAGGTTTTTTTTTGCATATACCTACTGCTCGTAAAGATATATTTTTACACATTATGCATTGATTATCAATTTTATAAATTAATATAAATTAATTTGATAATCCATTTGTACAGAAGTCTCGCTTTAAATTACTTATTTTGTTTATATATTTGTATTTTATTTTACGGTTTTAATTAATACTAATCTATAATGAACCACTATTCATCTACTCATCAGATATTACAATGTATTTATAATATACTGTTTAGTATTTGATTAATTTAATATAATATATATATACATTCAATTTTCCGACACCTTGGTTCAGTCGGTGGCGTGTCTGTATACTGAATCAAGAGTTCCAGGTTCGATTCTTGGCATGGCCAAAAAATTTATTATTGATAAAATGTAGGTTTATTCTTTCACAGTGATGAATTGACGGCCTGAGGATTGGATGGTGTGCCTTTCCTAGTATTAAGTTATATTATAATGTACATGATGCTAAAATAGGCCTAGAAAGCTGGTAATGAACCATATATGGCTTGAATAAAAAACTAACCAAGGCCATAGGCTGGAAACAGTGATATATGTAAAATTAAATACCTATATATTCAAATACTATAGTAAAATTCTGAAAGCATTAACTTAAAATATAATTATTATCTTATTTATTTGATGAAATAAATAGCGCACTAAAAACTTTTATTACTTATATAAAAACTTATATAAAATATGTTTTAAAAATTAGTTCAATAACATAGAAACAAACAACACCCGCTCTCCTGGACATCAATTTAATACTCTAAATAAGTAAGCACAAATTGAATCAATACTATTGTTTTCAGCCATATCATACATCAATGCCTGGACTTTCAAATTAATGTACAGACTCCATTTAGATTAAAGTGATGGATAGTATTTGTAGATATTATTCGGCTTAAATAGCTTGTATATTTCTCCATATTAAAATTATCATAGGTCTATATTTTTCTCAACTTCCTCTACTATCTCATGTAGAGATCCCTGTAACCTCATTCATTCCTGGATAGCTTCATTCCTAGTTCTGTTTCTCCTCGTGACAGCTAACATGATCCTCAAAAGTTGCATTCTCAGGGCCTACACTTTCCTCATTTCTCATATATTAACTGCCCATATTTCTGCTTTATATGTGACAATAAGTCAGAGGTACGCCCTGTACAACACTTCCTTACACTTAAAGGGATCGTGTCTTCTCCATGTTAGATCTCTTACACACTTTAGAACAACTCTTCCTGGTGTCCTCTTCTCATTATATCCTCTCTACTTACAGCTCTTTCCTCAGTGACGCCTCAAATATTTTTTACGTACTCTACCATCTCAGCTTGATAGCTAATATTTAGCTAAGAATACAATCCTTTGTATACATAAAAATGACTAACATAACTTTAATCTTGGTTTAGGTAAATTAAACGAATAACAATTTTCTAACAAACAGAAACTTAATAAAATAAATTTACATTTCACCAACTATAATTGTTTTGGTTAGAACGAGAATCGAACATGTAAATCTTGATTCAGTATACAGATACGCCACCGACTGAGCCAAGGTGTCGGATAATTGGATATGTATGTGTATATATATATATGTATGTATTTATATATATACACATACATATATTTTTGTTTAGCATTCGACTAGCTTAATATGTTTTATATATTATATACATAAATAAAACATATTAACTAACATATACTAACTTAATATGTTTTATATATATATATAAATAAACATATTAACTAAAATATACATATACATATATATATATATATAAAACATATTAAGTTAGTATATGTTAGTATATGTTTTATATATATATATATATATATAACATATTAAGTTATTCGAATGCTAAACAAAAATAGTTGTCCACGATTTTAATCTAAATCTTATTTATCCGCAACTCCTAGCATTTTATATTACAAGACAACTCACACCTGTGTGCGGGTAAGCGATGGTGTCCGTCTCATTTTGCCAATAACGGGGAGGTTAGCATAATAACCCCAAATGGCTTCTTATGAGTTGTTACAAAATGGTTTACCACCATCTGATTAAGAAAATCCATGTACATTTCTTTAAAAAGATATATTTCTACTCCTAGTTCAATAATTGTAAATATTAAAGATAGCCCTAGCTATTGGAGTACAATTTTTCTAAAAAGAAGCCTATCTGATATTAAGAAAATTTATTAAATCTATTTTCACGTTTTCACACGTCAAATAATATGTTCTGAAGCTGTTACCTTTGATAAATATCATCAATATACATAAAATAGCACAAACAATATAGTTATTTTTAGAACCGTGTCTTACAAAACATTCTGTCTATACGCTTATTTACTAACTACGCTAATGGTCTTAGAGATGAGGAAGGATATATCTATAGGAAGTGTATTGGCATGCGTGTGGAGTGAGATTTGAAATCGATTTTGGAAAAAAAAAACATTATCAGTACACCCTACTGAGATTCAAGCTTCGGTATTAACATCACCAGTCTCTTTTACTGCGAGAGTAGCGCCCTTGACCATGTAGCCACTGAATTAGGTTACATTTTATAGTTAAATTATATCAAGTTTAACCGTAAAAATAAAGTAAAAGATATTAAGAAATATTTTATAAAATAAATTGTGTTAGTAGCAAGAAGTTTGACTGTGTCACACTCTAATTTCCATCAATCGATCAATGATAGAGTAAAAAAAAAAAGAAATAACAATTTCAATTATTTAAAATTAGGCCTACCATAATGAATATGAATTACCCCCAAACTACATATGGTTTTTCAATCAACCTTTCCCTGCGGATCATTTTCGTTTCCGTTTTCGCGAGAAGAAAAGCGGGTAAGAAGGACCAGTCTCGCACTCATTACGGGGCTGATTGTGGGGGAATGTCGGCATTTTGAGCGTTAACTCCTGCAAGACATCAGCACGAGTTGGTACGACTGGAATTTCCCTCCCTTCCCTTTACTCTCTCCTATCCACTTCTCAAGTTTTGAGGGGAATTTTCCTTCCCCTACGAGTTACGGGAAAGAATGAGCGACGGACTGATGGTCCACATTCCAAAGAATACAGGGTCTTTTTTTCCTCCTTATGGTGATATCGAGCAAGGCTGGCAAACTTTGCGAGAATGAATATCCCTAATATACGAATTGATGAAAATATTATCGTATATAACTACGCAAATTGATAGAGGTGTGTGCTTATGAAAGTACTTTAAATTTCAAGCTAGAACAAGTTTAATAAATTTTTTGAGCATGACTCGAGTGATTTTTAAAACTCTTATATTTCAAGAAATGGAAGTTTTAAAATTTAATTGATATGAAAAAATACTAAAATAATATTTATTAATCAACATTTCTCTAACCTTTCCTTAAGTTATGCTAAACTTAGCTTGTATAGCTTGTGTAGCTATATTATAAAATACTTAAAATTCTGGATTATTAAAATAATTTTTACCTCTCATTCTATCTTATTTAAAATTGTTTATTTTTTATAATACTCTTTATCATGTCCTTATTATTCAAAAACAAAATTTAAACATTATGTTTATTTTGCCAACCCAAATGGCTGCAAATAGCTCCATAGATTACAGCACGTCTTTAAACCATAGTAATAATAATAATATTAATAATAATAATAATAATAATAATAGAAATAATATTAATAATATAATATCAAGACAAACTAGTTTGGAGTAACATTCAACCTAGTTCATAACATGAATATATGACCTATCCGTCGTTTCTTTATAAAAACTTTTTTTTTTTGGAAAGGGTAATGTATAATGTCACTGCTACTACTAGGAGAGTTATTTCGACTTATAAATAGTTATTTGCTTTGACGTTTCTTCCACTTAATGTAAATACTCTTCTTTACTAGGACTAACGCTTGATTACTGGAAAAAGTTGTTATTGCTCTTTATATCTTATGATAAATTTAAGGTACATACATAGAACCACAAATTTAGAGGCTATTACAATGGTTTTTTTTCATAGTAAGCATAGAGTCAGTTATTATTTATTCATTATTAGGGAATTACTATAATTAAAAAAATTTAGTTTAAAATTATTTATATGAATTAAAAAAAAGTGTTATGTCGTTAAGTGTGCATGATACTTTATCATTAAAATTTATCCAAAAAGTTGTCCACATATTTATAGGAAGCTTATCGGCCAATCTATTTCATTTTTTATTATATAATAAAAAGATGTAATTTGTTTGTAGGATATTATAAAACTTGCTAATTTATATTGTGAAGGGTCCAAGTATTTTTAGCATATATATGTTACAGGAAAAGTAGATTGTTAGGGAGAGTTGGCTCGGGCTAGGTAAAGTCGACTCTTACTAAAAGTATCAGTAAAAGTTGATAGAGAATAAACAGATCAACTTTTCCTAGGAAGAGTTAACTATGCCTGCTGTGGTTTAGTAAAAGTTGATTCCGCGATGTTGCTCTCCACATGCGACTTCGCGCGCACATCTTTGTTTTGAATATCCCAGCTCTATTTGTTTACTGTTGTTTTCTTTGATCACTCGTCCAGATGTTGCTCTCCACATGCAGGTTAGGCTAGGTTAGGTTAGGTTAGGTTAGGTTAGGTTAGGTTAGGCTAGGTTAGGTTAGGTTTGGTTAGGTTAGCAATAGCTGCGAGGACTGTTGCAACTTCACAATCACTTGGAAGTGGACAAGGATTTTTCAAATGATCTTGTAACACTAAATGCAAATCCAAGAAGTGTATATGTTAGAAGAAAGATATGCTCTGCAACTCAAAGTGTCATAAATCTTTACCTTGCTGTAATAAATAATAAATATTTATATATCTCTTTGTATCATAAAGGTTTTGCTTTTTAATTTTATTTTTATTAGGTAGTAGACCATTTCCATGCAAAAAGTCAACTTTTACTAACTCAAGGTAGTAAGAGTATACTTTCCATAGGTACGGTCAACTCTGACTAGTAAATGTTGATCGAAATTCATCACTTTTCGCTTTTAATCAACTTTTACTAAAAAGACCAGTAAGAGTCGACTTTGCCCAGGTAATGTCGACTCTTACTGGAGAATATACTTTTCCTGTAACATAAAAATAATATATATATTATTTTTAGCATTTACAGTATTAGTAAAAGTTTGACTAAATGACTAAGGCTAAGATAACTAATCAACCCTTCTTATTCTTGTATTTATAAATTTATTTTCAGAATACGACATGGGTGATTCACCATATGAGAGTGAAAGTCATTTTACAAGTGCATCTCAGACAGGTAAAGATAGTTTATATTTTTAATTCAGTATTGATATTTGAATTTAATTTATGACAAAAACAAGCTTCTATACTATATTTATTATTTTAGCTATACTTATAACTTCCACATTATTCAATTATTCTAATCTTATTTAATAAAAATATATGATTTTTATTGATTACACTGAACACAAGTAAAATTTTTTGACGCACACCTCTACAATCCCTAAAACTTCAACTTTAACTTTGTATACAAACCGATATATTAATCATATTACAGGGGCTACTTGTGGCCAATTATTTAAATAACGTTACAGAAATATATGTTTTAAAATATTCACTCCATCATTCTTAAAATAAATCTATTCATTTTATGATATTAATGCATTAAAAAGTAAATAAGAAGTATTATACTCTATCATATCTATTTGAGTAACCCAAGAGCAAAATTTCCAAATAGCTATTTGCTTTTAATTTTGTGATTACGTGTAAATTAGACTTAACCTGACTATTCAGCATTTATTTTGAGACGGTCTCTGTAAACAATAGAAACCATTATATTAACCAATTATTGAGAATATTGGCTAACAAGCTCATATGTTAAGGGTAGACACTTAGAAATGCCATTCCGAAATAATCCAGGGTCATACATAATTTATATCAACAGTAAAACGTTCAAACGTTAGTTTTATCCGACAGAAAACTTGTATTGTTATTATTATTATTATTATTATTATTACTTTGACATTTTGTCTTACTACCCGTTCAGGCTATACGCATATGTACTAGCTATGCCAATGGTTTTAGGGTAGAGAAAGGCTATATTTATAGGAAGTGTACCTCCATTTTCGTAGAGTGAGAATGCAAAATCACGTAATATACCCACCCAGTCGTGATTGCAATCTCAATCTCCCCGTCCTCGGAAGTTCAGTCTACTGCAAGAGTGACGCCTTAGATTATGGGGTCACCATTTATTACATATATTATGGGATAAAATTCCATATATTATGTAATAAAAACAAAGAAACCTTCTATATGATATTTCCAAATATTATTATATTCAAAAGTTCCTTATGCTAAGTGCATACTCAAGGGAATTTGTGTGACCTCATTTTAAACAACACTGTTCTAAATCTAATTTAATCATTATAAGTTATATAATTATGTAAAAAAAAATCCATCCATTATTTACACACACACACACACACACACAATTGATATAAGCTGCACTTTATTATTTTTTCCGAGAAACGTACTGTTCATTTTCAAGTTGTAAAGTTGGCTATGATTTCTCAAACGGTTAAGAAATAATAAAAAAAAACAGTCAAAACTAAACAACTGCATACTCTGCAAGCACTTCTTCTTTACTTGCTAACGTTAACATCATAAAAGGCATATTACTTCCGGTATACTCCTTTCTCTCTTTCTCTTTAACCTCAATCAACCTTTATTCCCCTCTCTCTCTCACTATCATCGTAACTGGTTCTCTAAGCTTTCCTTTCCTTCATTCACTCTCTTTTATTAACTTTTTTTCTTTCTCAATACTTTAGTCATATTTTGTCTTCCTGTTATTTATCTTTCCTCTCAGCATGCTACACTTCTTCATTACTTTTCTCTCAACTTGTTTGGGATACATATTTATGATAATGCATCGCACGCTAGTTAAAATATTAAAAAAAAAAAATTTCACAAGAATATTATAACCACTTACGATTATTTTCATAGAACCACTTTGTATGAGTTTATGGTAAATTTAAATAAGAATTATAAAAGTTTTTTTTTCTTTATTTTAAAATTTATTTAAATTCGATGCATAGTAATTAGTTCTAACAAACGGTATCTTGGTTATCACTTAGAATATCAATTAAAAAGGAACCGAGTTTCTAACTATTAAAACTCTAATATAATTTGTTTTATACGCTTACCCATGAAAAACTATAAGATAATTGATATTATAGAAATCATAAAAATTAAAATGTGTTTAAATGAACATGTCTACAAGATGTAAATTATGTATAACAAAGCGTTTAAAAATCATCAGGGCCAATAAGGATAGTAGGTGAGACTCGAAGTCAATAAACTCATTTAGAATGTCTTCACTTTTATTAGCATTTATATTCTATGGATATACAATCTTGTCCAGAGTTTATTTCAATTATAGCTAAAAACTATGGCCTTGATTGTGTCTTTTATTCACAAATCATGAGCAAAAATAACAAAAAGTTAAATTGAAATCCTAATAATAATATTGATATTATAATGTAAGCAAATAAATCTCAAGTGCCAACAAAATAAAAAATACTTTAATTTGAAAAGGGATTTTTGAATATTCTTAATAAAATTATATTAGTTAATAGACTAAACTAATGTGTCGAAGCCATATGTTGAAAATAATAATTTTGGGAGCAAATATTTTTAAAAAAAATCTACGAAAATAGTTGGTTTAAAATGGGTTGTTTAGGTGATTCAGCTATGTGAAGGGTATAATAATTAGGTGAGAATTTACTAATTATACATACATACGTACATACATACATGCATACACATACAGACAGACATACATACATACACATACAGACATACATACATACATACATACACACATACATACATACATACATACATACATACATACATACATACATACCTAGCCACGCCGTTCTCTTATGGTATTGCCAAGAAACTGTGCATATAGCTTCTTACATCCATTCTTCACACTTCCCTATCAATGCATTCTCCATTTGCCTTAACAAAATACATACAAAATGTCATACCTGATATTTTATTCTTAAAACTCTGAATGTTTCTCTTTTTCACACATTCATATACAATGTTTAATCACGTTTTACATGGCCTAACCCTTCTTTAGATAGACACACTTTTGCATCATATATTCTCTCCATCACAGATCAACTTTAATCTTCTTAACATGCCCAAACCAAAGTAAGATGCCTCTTTCACATTTACATCTTGGATTCCCTTTCAAACCACACCCTCTCAGTACCAATTCATTACTGATTCTGTCCATATGAGTTTTCCCCCCATACATTTCTTAGACAAATCATTCAAACCACATTTACCTTAGTGTTTCTCTTGACAAACTCACAATTGACATCCATACAACAATATTTGTGTTAACACACTTTTATATACTGCCATCTTTGCCTTTATCAATACTTCTTCATTATTTGCAATAGTCCATATGCATCCAGCTTCTCCTCGAAATGTATTCATCCGTCTGTAGATCTCACCATCTATCCATAACCTTTTACAAAACATTCTACCCAGATACACTATACCATTCACTTGTTCTTACAGTTTTCCATTTATACTAAGGTAAGAATCATTTCCTGATCCGTTCGTATCATAAACTATCGCCTTAGTTTTGGAGACATTAATACAAATATCCATTCTGCCTGTTGATATATTCAAAAGATATAATATATTCTACAAGTCATTTCCACTGTCAGCTATAAAGACGTCAACATCGGGATATAACAGCAATCTCACATCCATATTGTTCATTTTCACACCAACCGCGTCCTCACAAGCATCGCTCATATACTTATCAATGAATACATTAAACAACCATGGAGACATAATATAACCTTGTCTAACATACAGTTAGATGTCAAATCATTGGCTCAAGGCTATATCCCCCACACTTTATTTCCGTTATCCACCACCATTAATGCATTTACTAACCAAACATCAATACCATACTCTCTCAGAACATTCCATAACATACTCCTATTCATCAGATCGTATGCTTTCTCCAGATCAACAAATACACAATATACTTTCTTCCTTACTGCCATAAATTTCTCACTCACTTGTTGGACTGCAAATATCCCGTCAATGCTACCTCTACCTGATATGAAACCACATTGCACACCCCAAAACTTGTCCACAGTTTTTTCGCACACTATCTCAATTAAGACTCTACCAAAGACTTTGCCTGGAATAGTCGACAAACTAATTGCCCTATAATTCTTACATTCACTCTTACTGCCTTTGCCTTTGTACAAATAACCAATTACAGTATTCTTCCTATCATTAGGAACTTTCGAAATTCCAGCACACACATTTAACAACTGATGTCATCTGCAAAAATATACCATACCTCCAGACTTAATAACTTTACCTGTCATACCATCTATGCCCGCAGTTTGCCATTTCTTAACACTTTCGTGGACTTTACAATTCAGTCTCATTAATTCTTTAACTGATCATTCATTTTCTCCTATTTTCTGCAAATTTCTCTGTTTTCTACTAAATATATTTCTTAAATATAGCTAAAAAAATAATTCAATTACTCAATAATATTGTTATCCTTACATACAGAAATGTTTATAAATAACTTTTACGTACTCAATGCGTTAATTAAATTTAAATTTAAATATAAGCTAAAACAGTATTTTTCCAAAAATATAATTAACAATATACAAGCCTATTTATCATGAAGACATACATCTTGTTAACACTATTCATTTCCAACGTACAGGGAATCAGACCCGTAACCTCAAATATCCAGGTTGCTTACGCATCTAACGTATCTCAACACTCCCTCTGAAATAGGTCGTATAGTCTGTTAAAGTGGCGTTGTGTGTACAATAGTGGTGATAAAGTTTTATGCTCTTTCTGGGGCCCCTACCTTACGTGGCTAGGGTCAGAGAGGAACAATACTTTAACAAAGGCTATATTATTTCACCCCTCTTTCATCAGCGACGTCACAGCTACACACGCGCATGCGTGGACTCATATTTACTCTTCAAAGTAGGCGTCTAACATAGAAATAGTAGAAACTGGGATTGACGACACTTTTATAGCCTTTATATAATCCAGCTTGTGAACAGAAACATTCTCCCATCCAACCCAAACAACAAGCTATTTGGTATAGATGAATATTTGTTGACTTAGGAAACTAGACGATATATACTTTACCTAATTTACCTTTTCTATTATAACGTTTAAAACAAGGGTAACTAAAAGCTTATCTTAAATTTAAGGATCAGGAAGCAATAACTAAAAGTAATTGATCGCATTAGCGTGTAGAGAGAATGAGACAACATTTTATGGAAACACGTCTCTCCCTGATTGACCATTAGTGTGAGTGAACCCAAGTAAACTTTGCTTTTATAGGCTTGCGGGAACCAAATTTAAAGGTTATTGTGCTCTTTCAAGGGCTCTACCATGTCAAAGCTACTGTGCTCTTTGAGGGGCTATAGAACCTCAAGGTTATTATACTCTTTCAGGGGCTCCACCACTAGCTATGGCTGTGATAATGGGCAGACAGGAGCAATACGTCCACCTCGGCAGTACCATCACCTTCACGTGCCTCGTCACGGCACCCTACACGCATGCGCGTCTTCCTAGGAGCGTAGACTGGTTCCATGGGAAGCGGCTAGTTTCCGTCCAAGTAAGAAACTTAACCATTAATCTTCGCCTTAGTTTCGTTGGTTTCTCATTGGCTCATTAAACTAGGGCCCCAGGTTGATCCAAGGTGTGGAATAAAGCTGTATATTTTTGAAATTGATGTTCTTATCACCAGAGTGATGATTAATGGCTTGGGGGATGAGTTTTATCCGTATTAAAAAATAATCTATATTGTAATAAGTTTTTTATGAAATCGATACGTTTATTAAGTGTATGCTAGCTAATACAAAATACATAATAAAAACAAATAAAATAAATCAATTCTTTATTATAAATCAGATATTTTATAGGTTTTGAAAAATCACTTAAACACCATTTAACTGGTTAACTGTAAAACCTATCGCCATTACCATATGATTAACTATGAAACTATACATTTTTTAAACTATAAAATAAGCCAAGAATAAACTAAATGAAATGTGTGACGAGCTGTTTCTCACAAACCTTCTTTATCAATCAATCTTTCTCATATCGCAGTCATGAAAATACATTATATTTTTATAATATAGAAAATGGCATCTGAAATTAACGTGTATATACATCTCTAAATAAACAAATAAATAATGTATCATTGCTATTTTCTGAGATAAAAGTATCAGTTATTATTTAAAGGAGTGCAATATTTGTTTGGAATCTATGTGAATAAATAAAAGTATATCTACTTCATAATTTCCTTCTTACCAACATCGTTGAAATAAAATAGTAAATTATAAATTGACATTCCAATTTAAATAAATCTCTTATAATATTGGGCATCAAACGTAAATATAAGGAGAGGCAATTGCTTCATAAACAAAATTCTAAAAGTATTTTTCGTTGACCACAATATATAATTAATTTTAAAGGGCTAAATAAAGCCTAGTTACCTTGATAAATTTTAATTTGAGTACTAATCTAATTCATGATATATTTCTATATATCCATAAATATTCTTTCTAGCAAATAAGAGAAAATTGAGTGGTAGTGAAAGTATTCCATTTAATTGAAAGCAACACTATTTAAAATCAGATAAAATATAATATTGATCTCAATGAAATTAAAGTAGCTAATAAATAGTAGTTCTGAGAACAGTAGACCTCACTCTCTCTAAATTTTAAATTAAGATATTTTTTAATATAGCGGAATTCCATAGAACTACTAACTTTAAAGAGACGTCCAAATCCAGAATGATAGAGGTTAAATTGTTGGTGGGAACGTTTGCTAGTGGTAGAGGTTAAATTGTTTGTGGAAACGTTTGCTAGTGGTAGAGGTTAAATTGTTTGTCGAAACGTTTGCTAGTGGTAGAGGTTAAATTATTTGTGGAAACGTTTGCTAGTGGTAGAGGTTAAATTATTTGTCGAAACGTTTGCTAGTGGTAGAGGTTAAATTGTTTGTGGGAACGTTTGCTAGTAGTAGAGGTTAAATTGTTTGTGGGAACGTTAGCTTGTGGAAATTGATAAACCATAATTGAAGTTATTGAGTACAATCAACATTTTTAACACTTTTTTATTCTCGTGATTAAAGTGAATAAAGTAAAATTAGAAAAAAATATGTTTAAATTACGATAACATAACTGAGACTTTATAAATCACAAAGTTAATACGCATATGCAAAATGCTAAGTACATTGTGTTAAGATATTATCACTAGTTCTTTCCTTTAGATTTATTTTTGGAGGAATTTCTCTTAGGATTTAAAGTTGAAATATTTTTCATGATTTCTTGGTGGATTTTAAAGTTTTTGATATACTTTCCATTTTGAGCAAGTTTGACAATTACACATACTATTTTCCAAATTGCATTAAATGCAAATAGATCAATTTGCTCACGTGGTTTATGACGTCAGACCAATAATAGATGTATACATTAAAACATAAATGGTATGGTACACCCCATAGAATTCCTCGCTCCATTAAATAATAAAACTATAGACATGGATTTTAAACTCGTAAAATATGTGAAACAAAGTCCTACATATAGTTAAAAAGACATAATGGGGAAAATAGAGCATTGAATTTCACCAAAGAGTGTATATAAATAATATACACTGTTAGAGCAGCATATTGTTTGTAATGAGTATTTTCAACTCTCCATTTACAAAGGTCTGTTTAAAATAATATATATTTGTATAGAACATAGAAAACGTTGGTTTTATAAAATATAATTTCAAATAAAATTTGTTTATTTATGAGTCCTACATATTCTCAATGATAAGTTATTTTATCTCACAAATAATTGTGGAGATGTGGCAAAAATTGAGATTTTCAACTAATGTAAAGTACTTTCAAATTAATTTTCAAGGTAAAATGAAAGGCTCTATTTTATTAATTGTAATGTTAAACAGTCCTTATATTAGAATTAGAATATAAATAGTTACCTAGAGCAGATTTCAAGAAAATTGAATTTTCTCTCTTTTCGCTCGTGAGTAAATTACCCTTAGTTTTGGTATTAGATATTTAATTAAAAAAACTCCTCAGGGGAAACTCATGAAAACATTAGAAGCCAAGTTGTAGCCCGATTGGTGAAATGTTTTCGGCTCCAGGATTAGACACACAGACAGATGGATGGCATCGTAAACACCCCTTTTTCGGATTCAGAGAAAGGTTGATCTCATTCAAAATCTTGAATTCAATTTTTTGAGTCACAATACTATTTCTGCCCAGGGGGTCATGATAAATAAAAATTCGTCTGATCAATTGTCATTATCTTGGAAGGGCCATTTTGTAAACAATAAATATCATACATTCGTCGTTTGGTCTAATTTCGAAGAGTTTATCTGCCAAAATTCGTTGAAAATCTGTTATGGCACTTGTCTTAACGTTCGTATTAAAAACAGGACCTCGTTACAGTCAGCTGGTTACTAATAAATCTAAAACTAATTTTTTTAAATAATCCATATAGTCCAACACCTTAGCTCAGTTGGTTTCGTGTATGCCTACTGAGTTAAAGGCCCCGGGTTCAATTCCTGGCTTGGCCGACAATTTGTAATTGCTAAAACGTGGGTTTAACCTTTAACATTGATAAATTAATGGCCGGGAACTGGATGTTGTTCCTGTCCAAGTCTTAAGTTAGATTATAAGGCATATGAAGCTACGACAGGCCTGGCCAACATGTAGTGGAAAATGTATGGCTTGAATAAAAAAATGACCCAGGCCACAGGCTGGAAACAGGAATGGATATAAAAGTAAATAATAATTTAGACACATTATGGTACTTACTTATAGTGCTTAATCAAGCACACCAGTAGTATCCTGTCACTATGGTTTGCAGGCGGCTCGAGGAGGCATCAGTCTAGATACAGAGAAGACAGATATCCAGACCACTAGCAGACTAACAGTCGCTGATGTCACAGAGAAGGACGCCGGAAATTACACGTGCAGCCCTTCTGACACAAGACCAGCCACCGTCACTCTCATTGTTGTTCAAGGTACTAGTTCAATAATACAAATATATAATATTTGTTTTAACGAATAAGCTGAAATTTGTCAAAGAATAAATCAGTCCGTTTTGATAATCGTGATGGTCGTTCAAAGTACTCGTCTAGGATTAATAAATAGTCTTATAATATCCATTTTTGCAATATTAACTGAATTCCTTTCGAGACTAAATAAGAAATAATGAAAACTTAATTTGTATTGAATAGTATTAATATTGATGATTTGTTAATAAATATATTTTTATGAAAAGTAACTTATTATTACACACATTTTTCTCCAGTCAATTTAACTATAATTACTAGAAATATTATATTTAAAACTATGTTCCTGTTTTGGGAGTTATTAGAATTATATTAATAATACAATGAAATATTCTTTATATTAATATGTAAGCTTTATTTATAAATTATTTTTAACATGTTATATTTAAATATCATTCGTGGTTTTATCTTATAAATGATATTGCGTTCGGTCTTGTTCAAAATACCTACAGGAGTTGCACGTTTATAAATATTATTTACACAAAAAGCTGTTATATTTACCTTATTTTATAAATAGTTGTAAAAATGATAGACCTAGATTTACGCTGTATCATTAATGTACAAGCCACCCCAACTAAAAAAATAGCATCACTTCAGAGGCTGCATGGTCTAATGCTCTACTCTTGTGTTTGACTAGACTGCTGATGATAGAGAGATCAAGGTTCGAATTTAAGTCAAATGATGTACTGATAGTTATTTTTCAAAAGTTGTTTTCTACTCTCCCTCCACGCAAAAGCGGATACACTTCCTTCAAATATAACCTTCTTAATCCTTGAAACAATTAATGGAATTAGTATATAATCGTATAATTTGAACGGGTATAAAGGCGCGATGCTAAAAACCATATTGGTTTTTAATTCTGTCCATATCTGGAGAAATGGATGAGATTTTTCTAGTGATTTTGTTTATACATTCTATTTGGAAATTATACTGCTATAAGAATGATATGTTATAGCTCTAAAATAAAAATAAGTCATTATGACAAGTTTTGTTTTAGAATAAGATTGTTTAGTGATTTAGGCTGAAAATAAATACTTGGGGTGTAGTTTATATTATGATAAATATTACTGCATTGTTGTTGTTTTTAAGTGATAAGCAAGCATTTAAAAAACAATTTTTATTTAAAGTTTTGTTCTATATTTAGTTTAGAGCAGAGTTATTTAGCTCCAAAACAAAACTATTGCGAAACATTTATATTTTGAAATTATTATTCAAAAATAATACATTTATATTATTTTAACATTTAAATAAATTTTAATATATTTATTTAAATTGCAAATACATCTTTTGATATATTTTATAAATTATTTTAAAAGTTAATTATCTATCTGAGAAAATTTAACCATTTAAAAAGTAATATTTAGGCCTATATTGTACGTTTTGTAATACAAATATTCTTAGCAAATTAACTTAAACAACATTTAATATACACTTATAGTGTTCGAGTTTTTTTAAGTGAAGACTTCTTTATATTAGGTTAGAATATTTAAATCCAACTTATATCAAATCAGAAGGCACATCCCTGAACTTGACAGCCTCAACTACTCTTACTTTACTGTGGTGCGTGTCATATACGCATCGGTTTGTAGGCGCGAATAGCTTTAGCACAGCCTCGTAAAATATAGTTTGCAAACGGGTTACAGGATTATTCCGTCAGCTGTGAGCTGTGCGGCATTACACTAACAAGTGTGTTAGAGTGAGAGGAGAATTTTAATTAAATGAAGAAGAGAGTTAAATGAGAAAATTATTCGGAACTAAATTACGAAATGCCATAGGCCTAAATGTTTGGTATCATTACAAATGAAATGTTGTCTTTCGAAACATGACCGCAGAGTTTAATATTGCTTATAATGTTAAAGTTTATTTCAATTAAATTAAAATGAATTATATTTTATAAAACCATTTGTTTTCATCTGAACTAGAGGCTACGGTATTCTAGAGCTCTAATTTCACAATAAACAAAGCCCCAAATGACGATAAGATGAGTTTTTATTCATTGCTGGGTGAAGTTTTGCATGATTTTAAAATATGATTTTTAACTGTAGTTTTACAAGCCCTTCTCCATGCTAATGCTGGTGAATTTCTATTTGAATACCTTTCTTAACCCCTTAAAATAATCCATTAGTAACATTATTTAAGGATGTGGTAATTAACACTTCCCTACTTACTCTATTACATAAAGGCTTGAAAGTTCATCGCCACACTAGCAATATATTAAACTAATTTCATCCATTCCATCTCATTACACCCATTCTTTATCTTGAGCTAGCTCTATTCAGTCAATATCAATACATCCAATATCTATTATGAGCTAATGCTATACAGTTCATCTCACTACACCTTATATTTATCTTGAGTTAGTTCTATTCAGCTCACCTCATTATACCCTAATCACTATCTTGAGTTAGTTATATCCAGTCTACCTCATTACACCCTATTACTATCTTGAGCTAATTCTATAAATTCCACCTCCTTACACTCTATCCTTATCTTGAGCTAGTTCTAACCAGTCTAGCTCACTACACACTATCACTTTAAGATCCATTGATGTTTAGAATCAATACCTTGATCACAGTTCTAGATTACTCCATTTGTACTAATCGTAATTTGAGAGACTTGAATGCCCTATAGTGTTTTGTGATGAGGTGTATGTAACTCATCAATACTTAATCCCCTCTACTTCCCAGTAGCTTCATCTCTTTTTTTTTTGGAGCAAATAAATTTCAAAGCAGCTTGTTTTCTAACAACTTAAATCTATTTTCGTCATATAAGTTAAGAGACCACGTTTCACACCCATAGAGAACAACCAGTAAAATTATTGTTTTATATATTCTGAGTTTTAAATACCTTGAAAGCAGGCGAGATGTCAACAACTTACTGACCGATTAATAGCATGTATTTCCTGACTATGTTATTTTCCTAATTTCTACTTTAATATCATTGTATCTAAATATTTAGACCCATAAAAGTATAAAATAATATGTTATTCGCAGTAATCTAAAAATTTTCGACCTCATTTTGTGTCCTCTGTGTGGTCATATACGTTGTATTTTCAGTTCTCACTTTTAAACTTATTTCCTTACTAGCATCTGATATAATTTTTGCATTTATTTCATTGGTTTCCTTAATTCTACCAATAAAATCTAAATCATTTGCACCTTAATACCTGCAATGTACCGTTTAATGTCAACCCTTCCATAATATCTTGCATTACACTAATAGAATACTCTGGGGCTAGATTTAAAAATAATGGAGAAAGTGCATGTCCTTGTTTCAACCCATTGTATATTTCTAAAGTAACTGATAAGTTAAATCCAACCCTTACCATGCCACACATACCTGACAAACATATCCCTTTTATCTTTTTTTTTTATTTATTTATTTAGCACCACGTCTTACTACCCGTTCGGGTTATACGCTTAAGTACTAATTACACTAATGGATTAGGAATTGGGAAGGTTGAATTTAGAGGAAGTGAACCCGCATTTGCGTGGAGGGAGAGTGGAAATCCATTTAGGAAAAACCACCCCCAGTTCACCCGACCGAGATTCGAACCTCGATCTTTCCGTCCTCAGTGGTCTGGCTCCACCCCCCTTTTATCTTTAAAGGCCTTACAAGCATCCTAAACTTATATAAGAATTCTAAAAAAAATCTTTTAACTTAATCATAGGCCTTTATAAAATCTACGTATCGTTGATTTGCCATAATGTAATAATAATTTAGTAATAATAGCTATAATCAGGATTATAGCATTATGGAGATTATATTATTTAGTATATTAACATAGGATTTAATTAAGGTTTACATGGTACAAACTAATAATATTTTTATATAAGAAGTATAAATGAAAATATACATTAAATAAGGTTTTAAGTTAATATGTCCTGTTATATTAAAATTAATAGTTGTTTATTGATGTGATAATTTTTTTAATGTGACCTGTAAAGAAAAGATGAATTAATACAATTATTATTTTTTTCAAATATATTTAAAAAATTGAATATACTTGTTTCAATAAACAAACATATTATAGTAATTATTTGAAAGGATTTTTTAAGATCAAGTTTGCACCATTAATAAAACAATTAAATTTATTTGTAAATACTACGTTGAGGAACATTTTTGTAGTATTAGTTCTTCAACATAAGTATTCTGACTAATATTACGTAAAAATTCATTTCAATGTCGAGAAAAACTAATATTTCTTCTCTACGAAGAAGGTAAATAAAAATTTCCTTTATCTTCTTCATACTCGCAAAAATGTCTTCGAGACGACGAAGTAGTTCTTAATATGACTAAAAATAAAAGGAACAAAAAAAATTACTTATTGCAAATTTATACGCATATTTCTCTTCCGTCTTCTTGAATTTTCCCCATTACTCAACTCGACGCAATTCAACTTGATGACGTCATAGATCATTATTCTTGGACTTCTTTTGTACCGAAAAGTTTTGTCCTCCATGTTTCTTTCCCTACGCTCATATGGAGATTTAGATAAAGTGCAACGAAGGAAAAATAATATTTTCGACAAAAAAAAATCGTAGATTGTTCATACTACTAAAAGTATTCGTATAGCCCGCTATTTGTGCCATACATTAGGTTAGTGAAATGAAATACGTGCCTGTTTTTTTTAGAGGGTCATTACCATCATCAGTCATGATTCGCTATTTTGCTACGCCTTTCAGCGTCCTTCTATCATTTTTTTTGCTCTTTTTCTTTACTTTTTGATGCACATTTTTATTATTTTTATCACTTCTTTGGAATTTTACGCATCTTTATCATAGCAACAGTAAAAAATATGATATGTGGAAAAAAAAGAACAAATAGTAAGTTTATTCATTGTTTTCTAACTTTTGTTAATAATTTTATTGCATCTTAACGTCATGTTCTTTCAGTTGATGTTATTTTATTATTATTATTATTATTAGCACCGCGTCTTACTACCCGTTCGGGTTATACGAACTTACGCTAGTGTGCAATGGTAGGGTGATTGTGAGATGAAATGGAGGACCTACAGTTTAACGTGGAATCCGAACCACGGTGGGAGCCTGGCATTCCTCACATTCACAAGTTGTGATTAATACACATCTTGTCAGAGGTGAAGGAAGGGTTTGGCAATCAGATAAATCTGTGCCGGGACCGAGGATTGAACCCCGGACCCTCAGCACAGAAGTCTGACACCTTACCCCTAGACCACCAGGTCACCCCACTTGATGTTAAGTTCTTAAATATGAAATTAATGTAAAATAATTGTATAATTTATAATAGTAATGAAATAAGATAAATATAATTAATTAAAAATATAATCTACTGACATCTCCCTACTTTTAATTGCAAGAATACATTTTCTATATTTATAAAATATAACGTTTACTTTGTTTCTTATATAAATCTTGCACAAATAAGTCCTATTAGGTTCATTATATTGAACTAGTATTTACATAAAATGTCTAAGATTTGTTTGATATATTCGACCTTGGTGATCTTGGGTTAAAGTGCTTTACTCAGGACCCGATGTTAGTGGGTTCAAACCCAGCCAGGGTTAATGGACTTTTCCTGAGCGATACAATTCCGTGACACGAATCCTTTTAAGGGGAAGTAAGGCCGTTGAGTCCTGTGTTCGATTGTGACATGTAACCTGGAAGGTATGTGAAAATACCCCTCCAGACAAAATTGGTAGGTTATTTCGCTTTCTATCATAGAAATTTTCGTGTTGCTATGTAATCAGTTGGTTTAGAAAGTGCACGTTGAATATCTCAAACAAATAAATTGTGTGATATACCCTCAGTATTGCAATATTTAGCTAGGCTATTTTTCAAACATGAAACATAGAAGAAACCAAATAAATATAAATATCATAAATAATACATAAAATTGAAATTGTTTCCATGAATTAGCGTAAACATAAATAATTTTTACTTTTGATACTCTATACTATCCATATATTTCATCGAATTCATTCATTAGCTCATCAAATTGTCCAGTTATCGAATACTTAAACATGTTTTGGATTGTTAAAATTGGAACATAAGTAATTAATTTTAAAAAAATAGGAAAATCATTTATATTTTACCTATTTATATTCTTTAAAACTTATATAAATAATGCTGTTATTTAAAATTAGGTTTTCACTCATATAAATTGTCACGATTACTTGTGAGAGCAATACTAGGCATACTATGATTACTGTTTAGCATTATATACATAGAAACAGAACCATTTCATGCGCAGCATTCAAAAAGCCCATACACTCAGATATATTTGAATTTGTCAATACCAATTAAGAATTGTACAGTTTAACAAAATGTATTGGCCACATAGGCTAAGACGTTACTCTTACAAGTAGACTAGACTGCTGATGATGGGGAGATTAAGGTTCGAATTTCTGTCGGGTTTACTAAAGGTGGTTTTTACAAAATGTGGGTATATTTGTATATGGTTATCACATAATTTTGGACTATGTTATTTTTTTAGCACCACGTTTTGCTACCCGTTCGGGTTATACGCTTAAGTAATAATTACACTAATGGATTAGGAATTGGGAAGGTTGAATTTAGAGGAAGTGAACCCGCATTTACGTGGAGGGAGAGTGGAAGACCATTTAGGAAAAACCACCCTCAGTTCACCCGACCGAGATTCGAACCTCGATCTCCCCGTCCTCGGTGATCTGGCTCAACACGACTGGTGCGTTAGCCAACTACGCCACCGAAGCGGGTACCTATGTACTAATTACACTAATGTGTTAGGGATTAAGAGGGTTTATTTTAAAGGAAATACACCCACATTTGAATAGAGGGAGAGTGAAAAACCAGTTAACAAAACACCTGACTGGGATATAACCCCAATTTCCCCGTCTTCGACAGTCTAGTCCAACACGAGTATGACGCGCTAGACCACGTGGCCACCAAAGTGATTTAAAATTGGTTGCTAAGAGATTTCAACCAATGTCAAAATGTTGTTCAGACTAATAGATTGCTTAATATTTAAATATTTAAACTTCAAAAGGAAATCTGGGGGTTATAATATATAATTCGCTCAGTTTGAGAAATTGGAATCCCTGGTACTTTTCCCGACTTATAAACCTCGTGAACACTTTAGAACGAACATACAACGTTTACAATAGGTGTTCCGGTGACATATGAAGATATATATAGTGTCTTAAAAATACTGCAGCATAATAATTTCCTAGTGATGCTAAAACAAATACTTATTTAAATTAGTATCTTGCTTTTAGGGCCAGTTTCATAGTCAGATTTAGTACGCCTCAAGTGCGGCGCTATACTAAATACAAGACGTCACCTACCTCAAATTGAATGGAATGGGCCAGTTTCATATGCGAAACTGGCCCATTCCATTTTGGTCTAGGTAGGTGTCGTCCTGTATTTAGAATTGACTTGCACTTTAGGCATATTAAGTCTGACTATTAAACTGGCCCTAAGTGTCCCAATGTGCTTAAATCGACGTAAAAAAAATATATGTTCTTAGCACCATGTTTTAATATCTGTTTGGATTAAATGCATATGTACTAGTTACGTTAATGAATTAGGGATGGAGAAGTTTGAATGTATAGTAAGAGTACCCGCATTTGCGTGTAAGGAGGGGGGAAAAACATTTTGTAAAACTACCCTCAGTACACCCAATCGATATACGAGGCCCAATTTCACTTTCATCGTTAATCTAATCTAACACGAAAATTATGTCTTCGGCCATGCAGCCACCGAAGCCAATTACATGAATTACTCCCCACACTTAATAATCCGATTGAGGATATTTACATATTTATTTTAACTGGTGAGGAAGGCATATTTTAGAGAAAAGGTAAATATACTTCCGTTGAGTAATCGTGTGAAACCGTTAATTAAATTACCTTCGATACATCCTGTAAGGATTTGAACCACAATTTCCTCGTAACCCATCAAGCATTACATTTAAAATGTGACGTCTTAGAGTTTGTGATTCCTGAAATGGATAGAAATGATACTAATAATATTAACAATTTATTATTTTTGATTTTTTTTTCCCCATCAGGAGAGCGGACCGAGGCCATGCAAAGAGACGGAAATAACTCCGGCGCCTCCAAGACAGCGCCACGTGGCCACCACGTGTGTCACCAGTACGAACACGTGACCTTGACCCTGGCATGCGCCTCCCTTTACTGGTGGTGGTGGAATTCGCACCACGTGCTAGACGTCACTTGAAGAAGTTATATTTAACAATCTCCGCCTAAAGAAGAGCCCTTCCTCATGCTAAAAATTGTTCGGGTAGGTCAAGAGATAGTCGTCGTCATGCCATTTTGAGTTATTATTACAGAGCCGGGGAAGTCACGTGGTTATATACTCTTATCTCCTAAGTGAAACAGGGAAAGCTAGAGTTTAATCCAACCCCCTTTTTTTTTAATGGTGCCATTTATTTACATTTATTAAAAATAATCAAATAGAAATCAAACTATTTTGAATAAAATTAATGACACATATTCATAATACACTTAGATGAAAACATTTCAGTGAAATTAAGCTATCATGAATCTTTATATTTAATGCCAAGAATTATATTAATTTTACCAGCCAATGGACACCTTTTTTTGAAATGTTTACTATTTATATAGATTCAGTCTTTACATTTCGAGTACGTGTTTAGATTTGCATGGTAAACTAAAATATTTTAATACGTGTATGGTATTTCTTAAATTTCTAGTAAAAATAATTTTCTCCTCTTTTTACCGATAAGATTGCATATGAAATGTTATAAGTATGTCCATTAAACTACGTTTGGATATTCGGGTTGTAAAAAGTAAATGAATACATATTTAAGTACACATTATTCTGTTTATTATAAAGATTTTTCAACAGGACAGTTGTGTGAACTTAGTATTGTGCTTATCTTAAACGATATGGCAATCAATGTCTTGACACAAAAATATAGAAAGTCTTAGACTTAAAAAATCATGTGATTGATCTCAAACGATGGGAATATTGATATGGTCATGGTCGTCATGTTAAAGAATTTAAGTCTTGATTACATTTGTTTGAGGTAATATTTGATATATGATACATTTTAATAAATAAAAAATCTTAGATTATATGTTAATAGGATAGCCTTTAATTGATTAAAAAGGTTTCTTGATCTAGCCTTACATATTCATACGTCATATAATGATGTGATAGTCTTCAGGTGTAATTTTTATATTAATATATTTATATATATTATCATTAAAATAATGGTTACATTTTCTCTAATTTGGCCAAAGAAAAATTATCTTAAATTACCTTTTTATTAAAATTGGAACGTATATAAGGCTGCTTTAGCTAGTGAAATATTAAATTTAATATGTATTCCAATAAATACCATTCAAATACTTACAATGGTCTATATAAGCTACTAAGCAAGTAGTAATACGATTAAATTGTCAAATTTAATTTTCTGCAGATAAGCTAAATATTTAACAGATTTTTTATTGTAAAAATTGTATTCCTTCATTGTTACCAAAAATATAGCTACCTCACCAAATATTAAAGTCTTAATGGTTTTCTTTAGTTGTTTATTTAAAATGGATCTCATCTTATTCATCATAAAAATTTATTTAAGTGAATATTAAACAAAGACTTTTTCTTACAACATATATCATTCTGTTATTTAAAAGTGAAGGGAGAATAGCTTGAATGAATGATTCACATACAGAAATTGCAAGCTTGTGTATTGACCGAAAAATTAATAGATATTTCATGTAGATACTACGAATAGATATAGCAATTAAATTAAATAAGATACATTGAAATGAAATCATTTTAGATATTAAATAAAAGTCAATAATATTTATAATATTGTTATTGTATCATTTTAAATTATTATTATTAATGTTTGTAGAAGATCAAGTGGTGTATAAACCCTCAAAGACCTTGCCTACTTGGATATTTAAAAGCTATTTTGTGAAGCGGGTTGCATCCTAAATTGATGCACCTAAGCAGACTAAGAACTATCACACTTAAGACATTTATTTACACAATAAAAATAGAATGAATAAAATGAGCAATTTAATCCATAAGGCCTCTAGTTTATTTGCTGATAACACTTCCCCTCTTCTTATGACGAATTAACACAGTCACTATACTATTTGCACCATGAAAACATTGACTTGATTTTTAAAATTACCTTTATCTTGTTTCCTATTCTAGATGGACATATAATATAACGTACTTTTTAATCCACATCCTGACAGGACGACTCATACGATACATTTTGGTGACTAGACCAAATATTATAAGAGGTAGATAATTGATAAAAAATATGTCCACAAAAAACTACTTCAAGATAAAAAAAACTTTGACACAGTAGGACCATTTTTAGAATTATTTAAGAATGAATGATTTCAGTTTCAACGTCACATCTTTAAAACTCACTGAATAAGATTCATACATTCATTTAACATGGGGAATCCTAACTTGACCTGCCGTGACGTCACAGGTAGGAAACATCCTTGAAATCTATTTTCAAATGATTAAAACTCCTTTATTTGCTGTATTTTTTCCAATCAAAATTTTATTTAAAAGATGGTATTTTGTGTGATTAATTTAATTTTTGTACTTAAGGTTGTGACTTCTATTGATTTTTTCCCCTTCATTTATAATACTCTTAAATATAATATCAACTCTTTTTTACTAGCCATGAGCAAAAATGTCACTAATAAGGTAAGTATTTATAATTTGGTAAAAAGCAACGCTATACAATTAAGTTTATATGAAAGGCGAAGCTTGAGGGGTTAGTTTATAATTTCAGAAATAAGCCTTATATGAATCATATTCGAATAGATTGAAAATGACGTCTACCTGGACATGGCAATCAAACACGTGACTTTTGGTTTAGCATGCGGATGCTATACCACTAAGCTATCCAGGATTTGTCCCATGTTTAGAGTCATTCCTAATTCATATTTTGAGGCAGAGTATGTTATATCCACACTTCCATCACGCAAGGGTCCTGGGCTCAATTCCCGTGACCAAACGTCTTTTTTCAGTCTATTTGAATAAGTATTTATGGCGAATTTTCTTTGTAAGCAAAACCCTGTACTCAAGACTTATAGATTGTAGCCAATCTCTCAGAATCAATTTAATGGATTCATCTACAAATAATTTTATCAGGTATATCAACCTAAAGTCCACTTATAAAATATCTGGTCAAAGTTATTATTGCAATATACATATGCATGTACAATATATATTGTTTCATTTGAATGGTTTTAAGGTACTGATACTGTGCAGGAGATTTAAATTATAAAGGTTTAGCTAAGGTACTAGAAGGTTAAACCTATATAATATTTACTTAATTTTACTTAAAAAGTGAATTTGTAAATTTTTTAAATCGGCTTTTGCGCAAATACACTAGATATTTGAAGAGTATATTTTAATATATACGGTGTATCAGCTCATTTAAAGAGATCTTTATAATATAGGATAATGTACTATTTATTAATAGTTTCTTTAAGACTGTAAAACATAGGGCAGTTCAAGTACCTGGGAGGTCTGCTGAAAAATGATGCATATTGCACCAAGAAAAATAGGTCGAGGATTGCCATGGTCTAGTAGATCTTTAAACCTGAAGAGTTATTGCTGAGCACCAACATGAGTTAAGAACTGAGGATGAAACTGATGAAATGCTACATTTGTAGAATCGCACTGAATGAAGCAGAAACTTGGAATGTCAGGAAGATGGAAAATAAATACTTTTAGACCTTTGAAATGTGGTGCTGGAGAAGACTTGAGAAGTTCAGGTGGACAGACAGGATGACAAATGAAGACTCTCTCAGAAGAGTGGGTGAGAAGAGAACCATTTCTGATGTGATTCTTCTGTACAAAGCAAACTGGATAGCACACATCCTTAGGAGGAACTGTCTTATGCACGACGTCATAGAAGGAAAGGTTGAGGGAAAGAGAAGATTAGGATGAAGGAGGATTAAAATATTGTATGACTTGAAGGAAAGAAGAATATTCTGGTAGTTTAAGGAGGAGGAGGCAGAGGGCAGAACGCATTGGTGGTCTAAGTTCACTAACAAAAAGAATAAACCTATCTTAAGACAGAACACGTAATATTAATAATTATCCTGGATTTAAAACGGGATAAATCACTTTCTAAAATAGCTGTGTAAGAATTTAAAGGTCCATGTCTAAATTTCTACTCCACATATTTCACACGAATTTTTACCACGATGTTTTACCACCAAGGGTGACCTGGTGGTCTAGGGATAAGGTGTCAGACTTCTGTGCTGGGGGTCCGGGGTTCAATCCTCGGTCCCGGCACAGATTTATAATCCCATAATCACCCTACCATTACACATTAGCGTAAGTGCGTATAGCCCGAACGGGTAGTAAGACGCGGTGCTAATAATAATAATAATAAAAATAATAATAATAATAATAATTTTACCACCAATTGGGTTTATACACATGTATTAATTGTGATATTGTTATAGGGATGAGGGGAGTTGAATTTAGAGGAATTGTACCATCATTTGCGTGGGGGTACAATGGAAAATGATATATGAAAATCCACCTTCATTACACCTGACTGAAATTCGAACATCGATCTTCGCGTCATCGACTGACAATTCCATTTCGAGAGTGACGCTTTAGATTATTTAATCACCTAATTGGGTTATTTCCTACTTTAATTCATTGCGTTGCCATATATTTACATAATATTTGTCTAAAAAGAATTTGAGGAGTGTAAAACTAAAAGTTCTCTTTAATACGTACTAGAGAACGTTTTCTCCCTCTCCCCTTCTAAAGGTCACCGAAACAACTCACTGATTTTTATTGTTTTTGTTTGGGGATTCTGGTCAAGCTTTGAGCTCAAGCAAAGGCGTATTTTCAGTAAAAGAGGGGAAGGGGGGCTGTTTTAAGAAGGGAGAAAAGAGGGATAGAGCAAGAGGGGGCCAAGAGGTCACCAGGGAGCTGTAAATAGTCGGCCAAGTTGACCCCGTGGTTTTGGCGTGACCTGACCGCTTAACTTCTCCACCTCCATTCCAGGATTTTCTTTCTGCCCCCCCCCCCTGTGTCCCCCACTCCTCCTTTGACCAAAAACATCCTCACAGCCTCATCCCTTTCTTTACTCGAGATCTTCTTAACACCTGGACCCAACACTACCACCTAAACAAAAGGCCTGGCTGGCTCGACGAAGAAGTCAGAATTTTCCTCCTTCATCATCCCCTCCGTGACCCCTTCCACGAGCTTTTATCTTATTCCCTACCTTTCTCAACAAATCTCTACCCATCTTTGAGAAATATTTGAAGAGGGATCTGTTACCACTCCCTTGTGGGTTTTTATAAGAAATATTTATTCCCTTTCCCATCCCTTATAATGATTTGTTCTGCCACTTTTCTTAAGAGTTCCGTAAACAACCGGTGTAAGTTCAAGAAACCAAGAAAATTTATCGAATTTTATATAAATTTTTTTAAGTCTGACTTAAATCATTATTAATATTTGTATAGTCAAACAAGTCTATTTAATAATAGAACAATTTGTTGTACACAATTCTTTTATTTATTTAAAAATAAAAATTGCACATATTTATTTGTTTGTATAAATTTGTTTGTGTAAATATATCATTATTTTCACACACTAATAACAATTATCAGTGGCTATGAATTTATTCAAAAAACTTAAATTAAAGCATAGAACTTATAGAAATGTTCAAAATAGCTTAAATATTATTGCTGTTTATTGATATAAATAAAAATTGTCAAAATGATTTGTGAGTTTTAACTTAAAAATACTCAATCCTATTATAAAATATAAGTGTGTTTAATAATTAGATAAAGTTATAAAAATAGAGTTATAGTCTGTATAGTAAAACCTAGTTTTATATTTAACAATATAATAAAAAATGTGAAAGCTTGATATCAATTATTATCTTAATGATGAATTACATATTATGTTTAGTGTGTTGATTGGCAAACCCAGTGAGAGGAGACTATTGGAAAGATCTACCCGCAGATGGGAGGATAACGTTAGAAGGGATTTGAAAGAGGTATAATGTAATGAGGGGGACTGGATAGAACAATCTTAAGAAAGAGATAGGTTGAGTACTTTTGTAGGTACTGCAATTAACTCTCGAGTTTATAATGTCATAACGTAAGTAATTTTAAGTTTACAACAAATATAGGATATTATATCCAAAACAATAATAAAGAGTGGAATGACTTCATATTTTTAAAGGCACATTATTTATCTAACTGGTGAAGTTAAAGTCTATGTGGGATTTATTTTTTTAATTCTAAACTATTATGTTTACTAATAACGTTGTAAAAGTAATGTATTACAAGCAATATTTAGTAATTATAAAAAAATTACTTAACTAAAGTATTTTAAGAAATATGTTTTTAAACAAAGAACTTTAATTATTTAGGAAATACAAATAATTATAAAAATAAACAATTTTTGTATTTTAATAAAAAGTTATTTCTATTCACATAGACTGCTATTAAGTGAAAGGAAAACACGTTGAACCTCATTAATGTCATGCCAGTTTTTTATTTATTTCATTTTACATTTCTCTTGTATTTCTTGTCGTTCTTCAATATTTGCTAAAGATTTCTATAATAAGATTGGGGATGACATCTGTGTAACGTTAATAATATAAAGTCTCTTTAAGGGTAAACAAGTCAAAATGTCTTCCAGCACTAGATTCAGATCTTAGAATTTTATAAAGGAAATATTTGTACTCGAATGAATTAAAAATTATTAAAAATAAAATATAAACTATAGCCCAATGAAAAAACTAAGATAATATTTTACTATAATTTAAAATATAAAATGGACTACTATATTCTACAAAAGATATAGTTAAATAAAATATAATATTATCACAATTATGAGTGTTTGTTTAAGCTATAAATTTATACATGCAATACAAACATCCACAACATATTAAACATAAAACTTGGTGTGCATCAAGTGTAATTTAATCATATTACATATAATATATTGAAAAATGACACCTTATACTATTAGACACTTCAATCGATCCAGTAACTAATTATGCTTGTGTGGAACTTTTTTTTTAATTAAATAAGGGTAAAAATTGATTACATTGGTATTGCTCTTAACCACACGAAGTCGAATACATTTCTAATGGTTCTATACAATAGTGGTGCCATATTAATTATATCTTACAATGCATTTTATATATAATTATAATGTCTGCTGACATTTTATAATTTCTTAGAACTAATTTTACAGCCCATCCAGTGTATTCATATTTAATTAGATCAATAAGTTGGTGGAGATGTATTTGCGTTTGCGGGACACTATAGTGGGGAACCATTTATGAAAGTCACCCTTAGTACACACAGCCCTTACCCTCGAACTCAACTCTCCATAACCGATAAAACAAACCAGACGAGATCACTGCCTTTGTCTGAGATCTCAGTGATTTTAAGTAATTTTCTATTCAATTAGAATAAAATATATCAGTACACGAGGGTAAATGTGTTCAGGTAGAGTTCTTGGAGTCATATTTTCATATAACGGACCTTTTATAAAATGAAAAAAACAGTGGTCAAAATTATTACAATTTTACAATACTCTTAGAGTTATTGTAAATAATTTATTTTATAGTTATTAATAATATTTATAAGAAGAATAGCTGCAGGTAGCATAGCTTAACCTATGAATACACGAAAGTAGATTATTAATTTTTATATATGTCAGAGAGGCTTCTTCTTATGATAATTGGACTATATACTTTCTTCCTTGTAACGTGCATTATATAAAGAGTTATCCTTTTTAGTTAATAGGAAGTAACCATCGCACGTCCTTTTCTCACGACCTAAAAAAAAAAAATCGCTTTCCCTTGTTGGCATTATATCTCATTCTATGTCAACCACATTTTCCACTCTATACTTCCGAGACAAAAGTTAAGACAGGAAAATATAAGAAGAGAAAATGGCAACTTCCAAACTCACCTCCTTCTTTTAAAAAAATTTTTTTTTGTTAAAAAATTTTGCATTAAAAAAAAAGGACAAAAAGAAAATCTTCTACTGGCAATTTATGTGCTGCTATGCTCTCAATTCCCATAAGCCGGGTTGTTTGCAAGAAGGATATAAGTTCAAATTAGTTTGGAATCCTTCTGGTTGTAATATACTTTTAGAATTTTATGTATCCTTACTCGAGATATTTAAATATAAACTTCATAAATTACTTTAAATTTCAACATAGGACTCACTAATAATTTATGTTTATAAGAAACACAATGAAATATCCCCTATCAGTCATCTCATCACTTTGAAATGTACCCCCCATATTAGTAATGATATATTTTTAGGACAAACTGAAGTTCAAATAATAGACGCACTCATGTTACCAGCTTAACCAAGCTCTCACACTTTCTTGTCGGTACAGTGCTTTGCCAGTTTTAGGGAATTTACAGCTATAGGATACCTATGTATAAATATATGTAAATTTTATGCACCACAACTTACTATTTGACGATTGTTTACACTTACTGTAATGGAGTAGGCTCTTGGTAGGGTTTTTAATTAAGTGTAATCACTTTTGTATGGAGCCAAAGTGCACAATTATTTAAAGACATTCCCTAACTGTGACATCACATCAGGTCAAGATAGGATTTCCCATATAAATTAATTTAGGTTTTATTCAGCAAGTATTAAATATATAACGTTAAAAACAAAATTATTAAAGCTTAAGTAACTTTAAAAATAATTTTGTAGTAACACAAAACGATTATTTTTATCTATAAGTATTTTTTTTGTATACGTATTTTGTATAAATCAAATACAGCTTAGGCTATTTGGTTTGATCTCGAAAATGGACTTTAGAAGTCTTCCTATCAAGATGTATATTAAAAAAATTCCATGGTAGCATATGTATATGTAGAATAGTAAACAAGAAAATTATAATTTTAAAAAGCAAGTCAATGTTTTCAAGGTGAGAACAGTTTAGCAACTGTGTAAACTCGTCAAAGGAAGAGGGAACGTGTTTCAGTTGCTAAAAAAGAGTCCTCTCAGGTTGAACTGCTCATTTTATTCCCTCTCTTTCTATTTGGTACATCGACGTCTAAGTGTGATAGTGATGAAACTAGTTAGGTGCGTCAAATTAAGATGTAACACACCTCGAAATCTTCAAGTAGGCAGCGTTGTTAAGAAAAAACCACTTAGTTTAATAATCTGGTACTAAAACCCCGAGCTTGCAATCACCAATAAACCAAAATGGACGAGGCTATCTTCTTTTCTCGCATAAGTGGGCATTTTTAAATTACAGTATTTTTTAAAATGTATTTACTTGAGGTATGTAACGTGCACTTTCTGAACCAACTGATTATATCAGCACATGAGTATTTCTATGAGCAAGAGCGAAAGGGCCTAACAATTTTACCAGGTAAGGTATTTTCACATATCTTCTAGGATTACTTTATATGCAACAATCGACCTGGATCTGAGGGCTTTACTTCCAGTCCAAAGGAAGTTGTGCTATGGATTTTTATCACCCAAGAAAAATCCGTCAACCTCAGTTGGGTTTGATTCCAAGAACATCAGTTCCTGAGGCCTTCACTTTACCCCAATACCACCGAGGTCAAACTAAGATACATTACATGATATGGTTGTACCTAATAAGCTTGTGTGTAATTAAATACACTAAATTATCATCATTAAAAAGAGTTGGAAATCTCATTACTAGTGAAAAAATACCTCCCTTCTTCCCTCACCACTCCTCATACAGTCAAAGCAATTAGGAAATGAGCTTAAGCCTCTAGGTTAAGTTACGTTGCACTAAGATTGTGATTATAGTCGAATTTTACAGGAAGATAGTTTAGAAAATATAAAAATTTTTTTACACTTTCATCATTAATAACGTTTGATTAAGTCAATAGTAATATTTTTTAGCCCTACGTCCTTCCACCCAATAGGGTTATACACTAATGTACTTATTACACTAATGCTTTTATGGATAAGAGAGGTTATATTTAGAGGAAGTGTACCCACATTTGCGTGTAAAGAGAGAGAGTGGAAAACCATTAGGAAAAAACACTTTCAGTACACTCAACCGAAATTCTATCCTTATCTCCCCGTCATCGAGAGTCTAGTCTATCCTACTGCAATAGTAGTGCATTAGACCATGTAATCACCGATGTGGGTCGTCAATAGTGTTATTTTATATAATCATAGTTATAATATCTATTAATAATGAATATTACAAATAAAGTGACCTGAATGATGAATGCTAGCATGTATATCTTGTAGGTTTTCTAGCTATCAGATAAAGCCCTTCCTGTTCTAAATTGGACTGTTGCAAAAGTAATATCACCACAACAATAACCAAATATCCGAGTCTATCTTCATGGGTTCATACACACATCAATGTTATTTGTAAGTGATTCTAGACGCATATACGAGCTTTATCAATTTAAACAGCTACATGATAATTATGGTAATCTTATATTTCTTTAATTTTTACGAGTCTAAATGTATTTATTATATACTAAAAAATAAAATTTTGATAGTAGGTATACTCTAATAATAGTAGCCTTGTCGTTATTTTATCAAATAATTAATATATTAAACATAGAATATAGTAAAATGGAAACAAATTATTTTCTATTCTTACAGATTAATGGTCCTATTTGATGTTTACATTTTCCTCTTAATCATAGGCTTATTCAGCTTGGCTGTCACACAAACACACAAAAGAAAATGTTGGAGTGGCAAAAGAAAGACTTAATTAGTTTTTTTTTATAAAACACGTCGATGGAAACTCAAGGGACAGTGCTTAATGTAGGCTTGAGATCGCGCTACAGTAGTTCACGGTCCCATTCATAAAACAAAGGCTGGCTGTGGATACAAATTAATAATAGATAATAAAAAAATTATTGACGAATTAAAAAACTGTACCACTAAGCCGGTGGTTTATATCGTAATTTATAATGTATGCTTTCCAAAGTTTAATTTTGTGAAATAATACATTGATGCTTTCTTGTTTATAGTTTATAATAGCTGCTAAACAAAGATAAATAAATTCTCCCCATGGTCTTCTAACTCACACCCCCATCAGCCACAAATTGCGCACGCTTTTTGCTCTTAATAATATACAATATGCCATAAAATCATATTATCAATAAATAGATTTTAAATTTAATATATAATGGACTATCAAATTTTAAACAGTAATGAATACTAAACGGAATTACTTGGAACATACCCAAAATAAGTCCATTACATTTAATGACCTCACATAAAGCTATATTTTATTCATGCCAAGTTTAATTTTTTTTTATCAGTTGATGATGGTATATTTACCCGCATCAACATACACACCTAGTTAAATCATTACATTTTTTCTTCACTATTAATCTGACCTATGGACTAGTATTTACTTAGCTTATATACTTCAAATAACATTGAAATTTTGTTATTTAAATATGAACTATTGAAATAATGCAACATTTGAATAGCTACGCTTTTTAATCGTATGTACAAGTATAATATATTTGTATATAATTATAAATTTACTACAGTTGATCTGGGGCTTAGAGCCCATGTAACTAGTCTTGAAATATTGATTAGTTTATTATTATTATTATTATGGTTTTTAAGTACGTCGACATAATTAAGTTGTTAGTGCTTCATACACGAAATAAAGTTAAAACATCTCGATAGGGGAGAAGTAAAATACAGTATTCCATCTGATTGTATATATGAAAAAAGAAGCTATACCTGGTGTTCAGGAAATCAACTTGCCAACTGTACTTATAGTTTGTTTGAACCAAAAGTAATACAAAATTCCTATACACTTACATCCAGGAAACTATGTTAATACACAGAAAAAACTGTTTTTTACAGGTTATAACAAATTCAATGTTGATTACAAAATTAGTTTGATCATAACAAAGTCATTTTGTAGTCCCCATTATTTTTTATTAACCTTTACAAAATGGCTTTTTCTGTGTACCCTTAAATGTGTTCAAAGTTTTGAGATATTGCAATGTGAAATCAAAGCTGTTCAAGCATGCGTGTACAACAGATTGCATAGTAGTTAGGTGCGTGATATTGCACATGTAATAATGGCAAGCACTTGCGGTTACGTATGACCGTTAATGATGACCCTCAGAACGTATTCCCATTTCTAGATGGGCTGGTGTGCTGTTTACTATTAAATGTGGTATGTTATGCTGCTATGCTCTAAGATGTCAAAGTGTGCCGTGCGCCTTACTATTATACAACCTGTTGTACACTCAACCTTGAACAGCTTTGCTCTCCCGGCACTGTACGCCGAAACTTTGAACTTATTTAATAGAATTAGCATAGTTCGCCTTATGTAAATGAACAGGGATTTTATATTACCTTTGGTTCAAACAAACTATATGTGCAGTTTGGACGTTGAGTTTCCGAACAACCTGTACAATAAAATATTAGGAAATACATAAAATACAAAAAACAAGTTAGTTAAAAGTATCGATATAAAACCGAAACCTTATGTTGAAAAGATTATAATTCGTGAATACATGGGTTTGCTTCCACAAAGAAGAATTATTAGTTGGGTGGATTTATACTGTGCATTTTCTAGTAGTGAGTCAGTTTGTTAATGATCCTTTGATATAATCCGTTGATTTGGAAAAGAGTTTATTGATCTTCGTTGGTCATATCCTTTTACCTGTCCAGCTTTACCACAAACTTCCATTATTTTTTTCTTATCGCGTGGCATATATGACCGAGAAGGACATGACATCCAGGTTCATTCGCCTGATATGTAGACTATTAGGCGCTCTGTTGGCACAGAACGTTGCCCAGGTTACACAATAGGAGGTTGTCTGTACGTCGTAACCACGATAATATGACGTCATGCTAGCTTTATTATGAAGTTGTGGAGCCGGTGTGAATCTTAACCTAACTTAAACCAAGTTGTACAAACCCTGGTGACCATTGGTATCGTTCCTTCAAGGGAAGAATTACACAGTGTACCAGCTGGGAATTGAGCCCTGGACCTCTAAGCTAGTAGCCAGGACACATATAATTATGATTTTAAATTTATTGTGAACTTTAAATTTTAAACTACGTGTCCTCTGGTGTATGTACTTTGAAACTTAATAATAATAATAATAATAATAATAATAATAATAATAATAATAATAATAATAATAATATAAGAGATTTAACGATAGCTACGTAAATTAGACGTTCTCGTTTTGTTGGAAGACATTCAGAACAATTAATATAGGATAGTTTAAGACTAAACATTTTGACTATTGTATTGACTACTTAGTGTTAAAATCCAGGCTAATTAGTTTGTAAGATATAAAAATATGAAATTTATACAATGCAACATTTCCTATATCTATCTAAGTTAAATAGTTGCAGAATTTCCTGAAGTGAATCAATAGATCATTAAAATGGACCACATTTATCTGACGTGTTAATTACTGAAATAATTTCCTTTCTTTGTCCAAGTTCGGTAAGAATCTATTAGAGTAGAAATGAAAGTATTTTTTTATCAGATAGATCATTTTATGAAACGTAATGAACTTTCTAATAAAAAAAAGTCCAGGGAAAATCTTCAAAAGAAAGAATTAAGTGAGCCGTAAAGAAAGTTTCGAAAAGAATTGAAAGTATTAAAATGACAATACCCTAAAATAAAAAAATATAATAGATTTGATAGAAAGTTATCTTTCTTTCCAAATTATTTTTTAAGAAAGTAACAAATAAAGTGTTGTCAATTAAAAATATTAATGATTTATAAAATATGTTGAACGTTATTAATGTTCTATATTATTTCAAAGCGCAAATTTGTTTTTATCGTCGAGCCATCCATAGTTCACGCTTTAACAATATACTATTGTTGAATACACTATTAAATTAGAGAGTTTTTAAAAAAATGTTCAGAAGCTTAGAACCTTGTAGTACTTTAAAATAAAAGCTTACCAGTATCAAATGTTTACCTTTGACCGAGAAATATTATTTTCAAATATTTATGTTTTGAACATAGAACTTTATGGAATGGAAGTTTGGGTGCTGGAAAGGACAGAACTAATTATTAAAATATAAAAATTTTAAATGTGCTAATACAGAATGCTGTTAAATATTAAGTTAAGTGATAAGGAGCAAAATAATCGAATTCTGGAAATGACAGGGAATGAAAGAATTATGTGGAATATTTGTACAAATATACAGTTATGTTGATGAGGTACATTTTGAAGCTTATAAGATTGGTTAAATTGCTTATTGACGGTAAATTGGAAGGTAAAATTTGAAAGAGGAAGACAAAAAGTACAGAGCAAATAATATTTACTGAGGTTGTGGGCTGTAATAAATAGATGGAAAGAAGAAATTGGCACAGAATAGGAAGAAATGAAGGATTGCATTAAACCAGTCGAGAGATCGATGCCATAAAAAATCTCATTTAAATTAGTAAAAAGTTCTTAATAAACAGGTCCGCTAAACAACTCTCACACACATACACACACAAACAGGCAAATTTGTCTTTAAGTAATAAAAAAAATTGGATCCTAATAAAATGTTATTTTGATCTATATGGCACAAATTTAATATACTCTATAACAACAAAAGGTGTTGTACTGTACATGTTGTCCTATTTACACACAAATTTCACATATCTGAGACAAGCTATTGCGTTGTCTTTGAAAAATACCTGGATTCATTTGAAACATCTGACAATCATTATCATTGGATACGATTATATAAAACTCTTTAAGTATCCTCATAGAATAAAGTCTTAAGGATTATGGTCAGGGGACAGGAGAGGGCCTTTCCAACTGGATACTATGGATAATTAAAGAGGCAATACCTTGATATTAATGAGGTGGCCTACTTTATGGATTCGAATCTATTCTGAGAGGCGAATTGAATCTTAGCTTGATATACCCAAGCACTCACATTTTGCTGCCAATATATGAAATAGAAATAAAGGGGATACAATTAGCAGCTCACTCTACGAGGCCCCTTATTAAAATATATCTTTTCTCCTCTTCTACTGAGAGGTAAACACGATTACTCTACTATTTGCTCCTGAAAAGCCTTGATTTAAGCTAGCAAGCTACCTTTTCTTGTTCCATAAACTAGATAGAAATAATACACTTACACATAATTTTTTAATCAACATTCTGACAGGAAGTTTGCTACAGGCTATTTTCATGAATAGACCTAATATACTAGATTGTTTGAGATTAAAATTAATTTGTTTTACAAAAATTTATTCAAAATTAAAAAAAAAGTTTTAGTTCATTGTTATGGTATTTTCAGATCTCTTTAAAGCGTTTTGATTTTAGTTTCAATGTTAAATCTTTAAAGCTCGTCGGTTAATACATAAATACAGAGACTCTGCCTTAAAATAGATGTAAAGAATGACCTTGAACATGAAACGAATGAAGAACATTGGCTCAGTAAGCCAAAGATCCTGAGCTCTACTACCATGTCTATATATCGATCAAATCATTTAAATTATTAAAAATTAATTGTATTGCTGTCCCATCCATACGGATTGTACCGTAATTACAATTATTTACAACCTGTGTGTGTTTTGATTTTTTTCTTCTTCTAGCATTGCGACTAATTACTCGTTCTACTAATACGTTTGGGTACTAATTACGCTAAGAGTTTTAAGGATTAGTAAGGTTATATTTAGAATAAGTGTACCCGCATTCACATGGAAGAAGAGTGGAAAACCATTTTGGAACAAAACCTTCAGTACATCCGATCAAGATTCAAACCTCTATCTCCCCATCATCGACAGTCTAGTATACTGCGAGAGTTGCACCCTAGACCACCCGGCCAACGAGGTGAGTAACCCATATGGTGATACTCTTTAAAAGTTTAATACATTTACATGGAAAACCATAACTCCATTTGCTGTTACGTCATATGTGGGCAGTGTCCTTAACACGAGACTACTGGACAGTCCCTTGATCTACCAGTTTAGTAAGGGTGACCTGGTGGTCTAGAGGTAAGGTGTCAGACTTCTGTGCTAGGGGTCCGGGGTTCAATCCTCGGTCCCGGCACAGATTTATCTGATTGCCAAACACTTCCTTCACCTCTGACAAGACGTGTATTAATCACAACTTGTGAATGTGTGGAATACCAGGCCTCCACCGTGGTTCGGATTCCACGTTAAACTGTAGGTCCTCCATTTCATCTCACAATCACCCTACCATTACACATTAGCGTAAGTGCGTATAACCTGAACGGGTAGTAAGACGCGGTGCTAATAATAATAATAATAATAATAATAATAATAATACTAGTTTAGTACAACTCGGAGACATACATCTAATATTACATTGTATTAAAATAATATTTTCTATTAAAAAGTACCTGAAATATAAAGAGTAGATTTTTATAGCCTTATTAATCAGACGTTGTCCCGCCCGAACGTTGGCTTTTCGTTTGGGTGGCATAATTGATTTCGATAGTAAAACAAATACTATGTGATCATCACAATTACAAATGCACAATGAACTCCAATTAGTGAGTAACACAAATATTACAAATTCAGTGTTTGTCAAGACAACATACAAAATAAAACATCTTTCCACTTTTGGCATTTCGCGGTCAATTATTGATGAACTTATAATTTTTTTAACGGCCAATTATTAATTTTATATTCATTATTATAAATATTGAGGGGTGGATGGTGGTGGTGGTGGTGGGGGGGGGGTGAAATTTTGAGGTTACATGTTCATTACGCAAAAAATCTAAAAAAAATCCCTCTAAAAATTCCCTAAAAAATAAAAAAAATCCTAGAACTTGATTGCAGCGCCACCTACCGGGTCCAATTGTGAATCTAAACCATCCACGGACCCACTCAAACACACACAAAAAACTTCATCAAAATTGGTCCAGCCGTTTAGGAGGAGTTTAGTGACATACACACGTACAGAAGAATTATATCTATTAATATTAAACTTCTTGTTAATTTATTTACTAGGGCTACATGTATGGTACATTAAATATCTTAATACTGTATGTTTACCTATACAAAGTAACGAACTTTTTTAAATTACAAATTAAAATGGTTGCCTAAATGTAATAAACTATTTGCTACGAAATTGGGTTCGATTTGGTAGGTATCTCACTAAACTGTATTAAAACAATGTTGAAGTAAAATATTTTTGCCCATCCTATTTTACTACCCTTCCTGCCAATCGTCATTTAACTATACTAATAGAATAAGAATGTAGAATATAGTAGTATAAGATATATACTAGTATTTTCATGAGAGGAAGAGTGGGAAATATTTAGGAAAATACACCCTCAGCACACCCATATAGGACTCGATCCCTGACCTCCTATTAACCCATAAACCAAACTATATTACACTCTGATTCTTAATATACGCGCCCACTTATGCAGGTATTATATATATATATATATTTTATGATTGCATCTTACTACCTATTAAAGAAACCTGCTCTGTGGTGTAATGGTCAGTGAGCCTGGCTACAAGTCTAAGGGTCAGGGGGGCGAATCCCGGATAGTGCCTTGAGTATTTTTTCCTGAAAGAGGAATCACCCCAACGATCATAAGAGATTGGTTAACTAGGCTTAAGTTAGGTTTAGATGCTTCCACTGATTCCACCCTCTAATACTATCACCCTCATCTCATCGGGACATGGAAAGGGACTACACGGAAAGGATGTACGATTAGTATAATCAGGCTAATGGTACATTAGTATTGGCGAATATTTCCACTGCTGAGCTACAAATGATACAACGCATTTTGTTATAAACTGTTAAGGCTATATCCATATATTATAATTAATACTCATATTTTATAATTATAACTCTAACGGGAGTAGGGATGACAACGTATTAATTTTAGAGGTAAAATACCTGCAATTGCATGGAAGCAGAGTGAAAAAGCATTTAGGAAAAACATTCCTCAATTGACCCAAGTGGAATTTTAAACTCGATATCCCCATCTTTTGTGGACCAGAAAGCGTTTAGCCACAGAAGCGGGTGGATTAATAGTTATTATATTAGTGATTAAAGGTTGTCTTACCGGCTATGTAATATGCTAAAAGTTAACTACGTTCATTGGTAGTTCATACAAAGCACGCAAATCTGATTACTTCCCTTGCAGCTCATAAAAGTATTTCCTTTGCCTTTTATTATTTCATTGTCTTCTAGACACTCAAGTCTTACACTTTTAGGGATTTAATATCATTATTATTTTTCGTTGATGTTTCACTTAATGAGATAACTTTCCGTGATGTTCCATTTCCCTAATTTTATTTTTTGAATAAATGAACTAAAGGTATCCAATACTTCGCTAAAGAAAGGATGAGGGGGGGAGGCAGGGGAAAGGATCTCATCAAAATGGAATGAAGTTTTAAATGAATCAAGTTAGGAATCGTTATATTGTTGAAAACTTTTTCAGAATATTTTAAAGTGAATGACGTCAAGATGGGTAGCCAAATGCGCTTTTCATAAGTCCCCTAAAAAACACAATAACTTTGAATTATATTAGAAAAAATTTTTTTGGAAAATCTCACAAATCATGCAAATGTCACCAAAAACACATTAATATAATAAACGGTGTGTGTTAAGAAAAGTAACAAGGTTAATTTTTGAAATTAAAATAATCTTAGCAATAAATATATTTAAAATAGTATTAACAAAACGAATAATCTCCAATTACTATATCTAATGTCATTTATTAAACATATATATATTTATATATTCCTAAGTGGTCCATAGGGATCTTTTTTAAATAACTGTATTTTTTCCATATTTCCTCCTTGCTAATGAAGCTGCATATTTTAGAAATGACCCTTAATTTCTTTTTCATCTTTTCTCCATGCTAATAATGGTGCATTTTTTTATAAATGACCCTTTTACCCTCCATTAGATTGGAACTTTAACTATATAGTTTTAAGCGTACTAGCCAATACATATTTGTTAGAAAAAATGACGTCAACATCTGCACACCTATATTTTCTATATTTTGTTTGTGAAGTTGATTATGTTAATTAAATAATTTTTTCCCTTGTTTCTTCTTTTGGGATGTATAACACTTCCAAAGCCTACTGATTATGTAATTATTTTATCTTCAAACTATATTATCTTTAAATCCATCACAACAAAATGTCTTTTAGCAGCTATTCGATCCCTGAAAAATGGGAGCTATTAATATTTCCTGCATAACATTTTCAATCTGTAATACTTATATGCAAATAAGTTGGACTATGCTATTAGTACATTAATAAAAATAAAATAAAGCTATGATAATTATTACCCTACGAATAATATCTTTAATTATCTATCAAATATATCCTCATTTTTTAGTTATTATAATAATCTCTTTTTGATTCACTTCTCATAGTTGAATCGGAAAACCACGCAATTATAATTTAACCTTGACAAATCATTACCATCCAAACTGTATTTATTGTCCGACTGTGAAAGCAGACCAATGAAATTAATAATACATTATTTTGGCAGTTTACTTTAGGATTCAATCGAAGTCTCCGATATTCGTAGTCTAAATAAAATATATCATTATATAGCGACCTATTAAAATACTTAATATCATGATTAATTTTCAATTAGGAATACATATTATCTACTTTTTGAATAGATTATTAAATCTAGTTAAATAATTTAATTTTTTTTAAACACAAGTCATGTATAAAGATGGCTATTTTTTACCTCATGTTTTACTATCCATTCCGTCTATATGCCTATGTATTAGCTACTGTAACATGTTAGTTATGAAGAAGGTTTAATTTAGAGGAAGTGTACCTGTGTTTATGTGGAGGGAGATTTGAAGTCAATTTAGAAAAAGCCACCCTCAGTACACCCGACCGGGATCAAATCTCAATCTCTCCATCATCGATAGTCTAGTATATGGGAGTGTGACGCCTTAGGCCACGCGACCATCAAAGTGGGTTTTTAACCTAATTGAATCAAATCAAAATAAATACTGGACTTAAAGAGGGGGGAAAAAACATTAGCTTTATAGGACCAGTTCCAACCAAACCTAGTTCTATCCCTTCCAAAACCCAAACTTCTCAACCGTCATAGTTCACACGCCAATACGCCACAAGAATCAAATAAATTGAGTGGACAAATGAAGAGGGGTTTACCAACAGAAATTAGTCCCTCCCCTTTTATGAAATCTAACAACGCAGCGTGTCAAGTCTATATTACTTAATTATTATTTTTATTTTACCAGGATCACAATCGAGAATATGTCAATCTCTTCAGTGTTATATCCTCTCCCTCCTCTTCAGAATTTCATTTCTACAGTGAAATTACGTATATACCAATATACATTGCATTAATAATCAACGGAATTTATGGTTTTCAATTTTCAATATAACCTAGTTAGATTTGAATAACGATTGTCACATTATCATTATTAATATTGTTACTATTACATCTATTATTAACATTTTTTCCTAGTATGCTGTGTGATAAATAATGAAACCGTATTTCAAATTTATATTTCTGGAAAGAAAAAAAAAGTTAAAAAATCTATTACATGAAATTGAATCAATAATGAAACTAGATTTAAAATTTTTATTTCTTAAGAAAAAAAACTTTTTAGAATTATTTGTTGTTGAAGAGAAATCTAATCATACAATATCTGGGTGTGTTGAGTGTATGTGTATGCATTGAGTCTTACTACCAGTTTGGGATGGAATACATACTATTAAATATTTATAAGGAAACAGGACTTTATAATTTAGAAGAAATGTATCAACCTTTGCATTAAAATAAGATGAAAACTATTAGGAAAATACACTCCAAGTACACTCGGCAGTATTTTTAACCCTGACCTCTCTACCATTTTTGATGCAATCCACCTAGAGCTACTTGTGTAGAGATATCCGAATCACTCATTTAGTGCAATTTACATATAAAAATCCCCTTATTAAAAAAATTTATCTGCGGCAAAAATTGATGATATTTTTACTAATTTACTATTTGCGTTACTATATGTATACTAATACTTATAAATATGTTACAGTCTTTCTTTTAACTTTTCTAGCTGTCAAATAAAATTGGACTTTACTTCTATATCTTTTACCCAAGTGATGAATATTTTTTTATGAATCAGTCGGAAATCTAAACCGTGTTCTCCCAGAGTGGTTTGATTCAAGATCCTTTGTCTCAGCTCTGTGGCCAACGGAACGGTTGGGAACTGCGACCCTTTTGAAGTGGTTACCTTTCATCTCTCCGGGTCTTTGGTTTGATTCCAGGTTGTCGAAATTTCATATGTGGTCATTAAAGTGTGACTTGTAATCATGGAAGCTGTAGTGTTGCTAGGTTTAACCATCCTACATCCCTTAGTGACTTCAGCAATGTTGAAGCAGAAATCGCTTGTTCCTTGAATGGATCCATCCATCCTTTGAACGCTTTTATACTCAAAATGGAGGATCGCATAGTATAAAACCACCTTTATTGGCGCAAGGAGATCAATTGTCACTATGATATGTATATTACAAATATAAAAAGTTAGGTCACAATAAAATATTATTACTATTAGCACCGCGTTTTACTACCCATTCGGGTTGTACGCACTTACGCTAATGTGTAGTGGTAGGGTGTTTGTGAGAAGAAATGGAGAACCTACAGTTTAACGTGGGATCCGAAACACATTCCACACATTCACAAGTGGTGATTAATATACGTCTTGTCAGAGGTGAAGGAAGGGTTTGGCAATCAGACAAATCTGTGCCCGAACCGAGGATTGCACCCTGGACCCCCAGCTCAGAAGCACATTAAAATAGAAATATGAATGATCAATAAAACAATTGTATTAAAACTAGCATTGAAGACCCAAGACTACACATGTGAGTGTTTAGAGTCCTTTTATGTGGGGCGTTCGTGTCGCCGTACGCCCGACGGCATGGAAACGCTGTGTTCTAAAATATGTCGTGGCGTTCTGAAAATTGTCACCGCGCTCTAATTTAAAACCTTCTTTGGCTGAAAGGCCCAGTGGTGCCAGTCAAAAACATTCTCTCATGATGGATCCATGTATAATCTACTACGCCTACCTTTCCTCAAAAATAGAAGAATGAAAAGAAAATGGTCCGTTCATCCGATAAATAGTGTTGGACATGTAGAAGGAGCGTTTTACTCTCTGTGGTGGAAATTAATGCCGGATAAGAAGTAGTTTTTTAATTACTTGAGAATATAGATTAAATCATTTGATGAACTTGTGTCAAAATTTAGGACAACCCTGGGGTTGAAGATAAATCGTTGATGCAATGATTAGCCTTTAATCCCGAGGAAATAACAGCAATGGCTTTGAGGTAAGTTAAGAATGTACTTATGGTTAAAATAACTTTTAAAGTATTGCTATAATTTATTTATTAAAAATAATTAGTAAAGAAAAAATGTTATTTTCTTTGATGAACAGAATAACTTGTATTACATTTTTTTGTATATAAATGTTATTGAAAAACATAATTTATATGGAAAATATATGTCTTGAATAAAAAAAATCTGCTCCAGTCCACAGGCTGGAAACAGTAAGTAATTGTTTATTATGTGTTGTTTGTAAGAATGTTTATGTAAGTTTATGGGACTACTATATAATATATCTTCGACCCACGGTGTAAACTGATTATCATATTTGGCCCTTGAGATGAAAAATGTTGGACCACTCTGGTATAAGACCTTACTCTCGCAATATATAGGACAGCCGATGACGGATAGATTGGTGTTCAAATACGGGTCTGGCGTATCTAGTGTGTTTTATCAAATATATTCCATTGAATCTCCATGTAAATCTGGATATCTTTCTTTGAAATTCAACCTTTATCATACCTAGACCATTAACGTATTTAGTAAATACGCGTATAGCCCAAACTAGTAGTTAAACGTGGTTTAAAGAAAATATGTTTGTCTAAAAGAGTAATATTATATCTTTAATTGTTAAGTTTTTTTAGTAGTGTTTATATATTCAATACGTAAAAACATTTTTTAAGGAAATAAAAATTACTCTAAATATATTAACAATGGTTTTCTCAATTATGTAGGCCATTTGAGTTAACATAGTGTATGAAATGTCAATATGTGGTTTTCTAGAATATAAGACAAATAGACGGTAAATAATTTTTCTCATAGTAACTTAATTCACGTTTGAATTATACTCCATACATTTAATGAAATATGAAAAGACTTTTAGAGAAATATATTAATATCTGAATGGAGAGAGTGTGAGAAATTATTAAGGCATAATCACTTCGATCTCCTTATCCCCCACAACTTCTAAATACCAGAACCATACAAGAAATATATATGTAGGCCTATAATCTTTTAAAATTACTATTCAGTGAGGATTTGCATCAAAATATACCAAATATAACGAAATAAATCCACGGATTATGAATTTATAATGTTTTTAATTGTGGTTAATGTTTTGTACATGTTTGATAATTTCCTAAACTTCAATAATCGTGGCATGTATACAACAAAAAATTTTCCCTTCAATATTTAATATTTTATTTTATTTAGCACCACGTCTTACTACCCGTTCGGGTTATACGCTTAAGTACTAATTACGCAAATGGATTAGGAATTGAGAGGGTTGAATTCAGAGGAAGTGAACTCGCATTTGCGTGGAGGGAGAGTGGAAAACCATTTAGGAAGAACCACCTCCAGTTCACCCGACCGAGATTCGAACCTCGATCTTCCCGTCATCGGCGGTAGAGCTCAACACGACTAGCGCGTTAGCCAACTACGCCACTGAGGAGAGTAAATATTTAATAATCTTATCAATCACTAGAGTGACTTATGTTCACCAAGTGCAATAGTGGTTTAAGTTTAAAACATTCAACTATTTTATTTCCTTTTAAACTTTTTATTAATTTGTTACATCTTTGGTTTATTCAACCATTCCTTTTAAATTGCATTAGATTCTTAATGTTTTTCTTTTATTTCTTTATTCTTAAGGCCTTAGTGTTTTTTCCGTTAGTTACTGTTTTGATGTTTTAACAAGTTTTTTTTCCAAACCGAGTAAAAAGGGTTCTGAATAACATGACTAATTTACTTATCCTAGGAGTAGTAATTATATTATACGTTACTCTTGTCTCAAAGACAGGTCTCCAATGACCATTTAGACAAAATCCCGTGGCGGTACCGATATAATGGGACAATATTGACCTTGGTGACCTCGTTTAACCCCGGTGGGGTAAGCCGTACTCGATTGGAACTAAGGTGATTGATGCCATCGTATCCCAAGGGAGGGACAAAGACAGAGATAACTCCAATATTTCTGTCTAAACTGAATATCACCTCTGAGAGAACTGCAGGTCCTACGAAGAAAATCTTAATCTTTGCTTTGTCTTGGTTAACTGTTGCCTTCTAGTTTTCAGATATGTCAGAAAGCTGTGTGCTGGGACAAGTAGAATCTACTGGCAACCTCGATGGACCAGCTTTGCAAAACTTATATTATATTTAAGGGGAAAAAATTGACCACACGAAAACAAGATAATTAAAAAGTTGTTTCCCAATATTAGCCATTCATTTGCTTCAGAGATGATATCCAGTGTACTAGAATAAAGCTTGACCATAAAAAGATTTAACAAACTAGCTATGTATAAGTATACATCTATTAGACATGTATATATATNGAGAATAACTACTGGAATTCGATGATACATTTTTTTAAATGAAGAAAAATCGTTATCATCAAATACCAGTATACAGGGTGGTACAGAATATTTCGACACATTTGTAACCCTGTTAAAACACTTAGAAGAAAAAATATTATTTGGCTCACCACTCCTGCACCAGTTGACCTCGTCTCAGCCATACTCCACTCCGCTTACACGCGTCCCGGCACTATCAACATCAAATTGACTCTAGAGACCAGGGTTCATTCCTCACCGCACCCAAGAAAAAATAAGAAGGGTGATATGCGCAGCTTGGATGCGCGTCACCGGCAGTACTCAAAGATTATCAGAACTATTGTTGGGCGCGCCTTTTGAAAAAGGCGTAGACTAGTGGAGTTTCTTCTGGAAGGTTGTTACCCCTTACCACTCTCCTCCTCATACCTCTCCACCTTCTTTGTTCCGCATCTTGTGAGCACATGACTTCAATTGTCTAGTATGTATAACGCATCATTCTGTAATGCCGTTACACATTACACTGCGATCATTAGTTGAGAAACCTTGTTCCTAGATTAGATTTACGTATGTATATTCAAAATTCCGTTTGGCTGTAATAATTCAAAATTAATGTTGAGGATTACATATTTAATGACGTCATTTATTAACTGTACCTGGTCTCCTTTAAATTGCTTGTGGACCATGGATAATATATATATATATATGCACGGTTTAACTGAACAATTTATCTAACGTCAGTTTGTGATCTATTGAGAGAACTCACTTATTTATTAAATGTACTTTCTGTTTTTTCCTCTTCATGGATGGTCTTATACCATGGAGCACCACCATCTTTGGTCCATGATTGATTCTTGGGGCGTCATAACTTGTTCTGCCGATTTTATACATTTAATTGATTATCTCTTGTTATTTATTTGAAGTTAATTTATTAGTGTTACTATTTGAAAGATTAAATTATGTTAGTTAAATATGGAGCAGCGAGTTGACAGGTTTGCTCTCTAATATGGGCTTTTTATATTTAACGATAATGCAGCCAGTTAAGACATTTGTTTCTAAATTAAATTCTTATTGTTTGTTTCTGTTATGCCCAATTACGTCTGGAGAGATATATGTTGTTAATAATCCTTTGTTTACTGTTAGAGAACCGCCGACGTTGGCGAGTTAATGCCTTCCACGTAACTAGTGTTTTTGGCTATTTATTATTATTACTTTCATAGGATGTGAACGGAGGCCAATTTAATTTCTGATTGTAAGATTTATTTTAAGTCGCCATTTAAGAGCATGGGAATGAGTTCCATATATTATGGTTCAAGGATTGTTGTTTTACAGATCCAGCGCCTAACGCTTTTCTTGTTATGTTGTTTTTGAATAAAATAAACTCTCTTGTGACCAACCTGTCTGTTATTATTGGGTGATAACCAGGGGGCAGGTTACACATTTGATAACACTGAAAATTTATTATTTTAACTAGTAAATGATTCAAATTAAACTTAAAGTAACACTAAAAGATTTAAAATTGTATACATTACTATTAGCATCGCGTATTACTAACCGTTCGGGTTATACGCACCTACGCTAATGTGTAATGGTAGGGTGATTGTGAGATTAAATGGAGGACCTACAGTTTAATGTGGAATCCGAACCACGGTGAAGGCCTGGCATTCCTTACATTCACAAATTGTGATTAATACACGTCTTGTCAGAGGTGAAGGAAGGGTTTGGAAATCAGCAAAATCTGTGCTGGGATCGAGGATTGAGCCCCGGACGTTAACACAGAAGTCTGACACCTAACCCCTAGACCGCCAGGTCACCTGACAATTTTATACACACATTTGAATTATTTAGTTTTTAAAAACCATGTCCTTCAGATAGCCATCATTATATGCAACATATTGTTGTATGTATTCCTTGAAACATGACATGATTTTGAGTAATGCATTTTGTTGAATTGCTTCAACTTCCACCACAATTATTTCTTTAATTTCCTGAATATTGTTCTTGGGAAAGTCGCGTTAGCATGAATCTTTAACATGCCCCAAAAGAAAAAGAATGTGCTGGCCGCCTGGGTTATGACGGAGTTGGGTAGCAGGCCGGACGGTAATAGGTCCTCGGAGTAGGCCTGATGTCCGGACTGTGTGGGGGGTGGTTACACCACCTTGCTGGAACCACATGTTGAGTGTATCCATTCCCTTACGTTGTAGTTCAGGGCATCAGAAAGGTTGAACATTAACGGAAGTACTTTGCACCTTGTTTCAAGATATGGGGAAACCTTCTGGTCCCATTTTCACCAAATTTAAGAGCTCTGGACTCTTTCTTGTGTGTCATGTTAAGGCGTCCTTACACCATGTCAACAAGAGACAACATGTAGAATGCGACATGTTTACTCAATATTGTATGTCGAAGAACACAGCTCCTTGCGATTTTTGTAGCATGCTACAAAGCATCTACACCAAAGCAACAAGATTGCCTCTGTTTCCAATCGCCAGTCTGCTACAAAGATGTCATTGAGAACGACGATTGCAGCTGTGGCTTATCTTATTCTTGCCAAAGAGATAAATAATTGGAGGAGACGAAGAAGGTTGGTGGAACAAACAGAAGTTTATAGGACGAAATTTATCCCAACAAGATTTTGTATCACAGCTAGTTTCGATGGTCCAGTAGTAGTTTAGGTTTGGCCTTTTGTGTTTGCGATGAAATCGGAAATGAAGATTATTTATTGTCTTCTTTAAATTTGGGACGTCATATTAATTATAATAATGCTTATTTATTTATTGAATTAATTATCTTGAATACTCCAATAAGATATTATATTAATTATAATTATCTCTCAATAATTCACATAGAAAGTTTATTCACCATGAACATCACTCAAACTACAACTAATATGCAGCCATGAAAACAAGTTGAAACACATTCTACCTTTACTTATACACTAAGTTCATTTAGAAAGTTATTTATTGACCAAATGATTATAATATTTCATTCTATCATGATAAATTAACTTATTACAACATGAAATTCAATTACTTCAGATATTTTCATATGGATACTAATTAGCAATATACTATTCATATTTTTCCGATTTTTTTTAGAAAATATCCAACTTATATTTGTTGTTTTTTAATCAATTTTTCGGTTGAATAGAAACCATAAAAACAACTTAAAATAGGGGCACGGAATACAACGAACAATATGCTAAGTCGCACGGTTTTGTTGCCGCTGTTCCCACTGCCGGCGGGAAAGTAGCAACAAGTGAAAACAAGCAACTTTTGGAGCAAAGTCGCATGCGGCAGAGGAAACAGAAGGCAATATGTATCATGTTACATTATCGCATGCTACTTATTTACTCTTGTGTGCCCCGTTGTAAGGCCGCCTTTAAAGGGTCGTGTTAACGCGACTCGCTTAGGAACAATGCAGGAACTTAAAAGAATTGTGGTGGAAGCTGAATCGATTTAACAAGAGACGTTGTAAAAAGTCAAGTCAAGATTCGAGAAGTGCATAAAACATTGTATGGCATTTATTGCTTTCCATCTCAAGGAGATTGTTTTTAAAAATTATTAAATCCAAGGTATGTGAAAAATTGTCAAGCTTATGTTGTTATTTTAAGTTTAATTGGGAAGACCTAGAAGGAGATGGGAGAATAACACTAGAATGGACCTAAAATATATAGGGCGTTAAGAGGCGGACTGGATCTAGCTCAAGATAAGGATAGGGTGTAATGAGGTGGAATGGATAGAGCTAGCACAAGATAGGAATAGAGTGGAATGAGGTGGAATGGATAGAGCTAGCACAATATAGGAATAGAGTGGAATGAGGTGGATTGGATATAACTAGCTCAAGATAGAGGTAGGTGGCGTACTTCTGTCTGTGCGGCAATGAAGTTTTGAGTTCCTAGTTGAATATGTAGAAAGTAAGTGAATAAGTAAGTACAGAATTAAATTAAAGCCCTTGGCCTTGTCAAATGCAAGTCTAAGATCTACTTTGTGGGATAATTGGGTGGGAGGGTGAAAGGCGTGGCGTGGTTTCACAACCGACCAAAGAATCCTTCCATGCCAACGATAACAGGTGGATCACGGAAACCATATATGGCGCTAGCTACCAGACAGGTCTTGCGGAAAGATCGTACGTTTGGAAATATCAGTTTTTTCGAAAACGAGTTAAATTATTTTAGTAATATTTTCAACAACTCTTCTAAGATAGCGTATCGGTGTTTATTAATTATAGTTACATTTTCTCTTTCTTTTTTGTTATAAAGCCGGCAGTTTTCTATTGAAAAATATCAATTTTATCGATATTTTATCACTGCTAAAATTATAGAGGAGGTGTGTATATAAAGAGTATATCTTAATCAACATGAATCTACGCTTGAACAAGTCGTTTCCGAAAAGAAAATTGAAAAACAATAAGTATTCTTGAAGATAACCGTTTGTTCCCATAGCTCTGCATTTCCATTTCAAATGGAAAGGGCCAATTGCCTTAAACGTATTTACTGAAGAGCTATTTATATATTATAACAAAAGTTTTTGCTATAAAAATTGCACCTAACTGGTGATTTTTTTGCAACAATACTTAATATATCTATGGATTTTACGAAGAAGAGTTATTGCTTGGTATGTATTGATATGGCTGGCTACATATTAAAAATTAAAAATAAATAGATTAATATTTTAACTTTGTCAAAAGAACTTACAAATATCGATATTAATTTGTGTTGAATTTATTTTTATTCATATTATGCTTGCTTCCCACTTATAATAATTATTAAGACTTTAAGAAATTAATATAAAAAAGAATATTGAATAGATGAAATGTTCTTGTGGAAAGTTTCAGAACGCATTTCACCAAGACAAAAATATCTCTCAATTCTTAAAAATATATATATATATATATATATAGGTTGTAAATCTCTCTTGTGTTTCGCCATTTTTCTTAATATCTATGTCCTTCTCTTGAATTGACTGAGTTTTTCCAACTGTGATATTTCGTAAATGGACCATTTCTTTTTCTCTCTCTGTGCAGAAATTGAACGTTTCCTGACTACTAAAATCACCCCACGTCCCCCCTCCCCTCAAAAAGTCCAATACAAGGAATGAATTTAACATCACAGGTCAAAACCTGTTGGTAGAAAGAGAACAGTGAGAGAGGGACGAAAGAAATATGAACTAAAGGGGGTCATTTTCCGAATATGACAAGGCTCATAAATTCCAGTTGCAAATACGTTGGCGTGCGTGCCATGAGTTTCTCATTTCTTTCCTGACTAGATTGCAGTGGTTTTTTTATTATTTTTATTTTTTTAACTTTTTGTGTGTGTGTGTATGTTTTTTTACCCCTTTTACATGACCACATTTTTTTTCAGTTGGTGGATTTTTTTAGGAATGTTTTGTGAAAAGGAAGCTGATTTTTTTTATTTATCATTCTTTACGTCTCGCGAAACAAATATAAAACATATGTCAAGTTTAACTCACGCAATTAAAATGTTTAAACATTTATACTTTTTTTTAAAGTTCATTAAATGGGTTTTCTACATGTATATAAGGAAAAGTTTCATATCTACAATTTTATAGTAATATATAACTGTGGTTCATCTCGTTATTAAATTGAAATATATGTTGTTTAATTAACTGTAATAATTATGATTATATCACGTTTAAAGGTGCACATTCAAAAATAATGTTCTGTTAACTTTTATACTTTATAGAATATATTAAAGGAATAACACAAGTCTGTAGGTATAGCTCACAATTTAAAATATTATATAATACCTCATTTTTGATACCTCACACTCTCGTATTCATCCCAATCTTTGACCAAGTGAAATCAATTCTGAAAAGTAAGTTGAAAGTGTTTTTGAAAAAGGAATATCTTATCTCCATGAGTACGTTTTCCCTCCTTCTTATCCGTTTGTTCTCTTCGCGTCTCATACGTCTTGTTCCTGCTGTTATAAACTTGTGCACACATGTGTTCCACCATCCCTGACATATATCCCTTGCTTAATATGAAAGGTTGTCCGTCATCTCATACCAACTGATGAGCAGCCTCGTTTTGTACTCGTAACTTAATATCTTTTAGTTTTATTATGAAGGAACAAAAGCGTATTTTACAGTGATTTTCCTTTTATACAACTACTTTTTACAGGTAGTTTCATTCAATTATGTTTCTTTTTTTTTAATGATAATTTATTCATCATGCAAACTAGTTCATTACCATGGAAAAGGCATAATTAAATCAAAACCTTATTTCCATTATTATTATTATCAACCTTTTTCAATAATGTTTGTACAATGACTAAACATGGCGTAAATATGTATACACCCAACAAAAAATCACGAAAAATCTTTATTTATACTGAATTTTTCGTAAGTTAATGTTAAAGAAAAATAAAGAAAAAACATAAATAATTAATTTATGTCAATCTTTGAAATACATAATCTACCCCAACTGCCTGTGAGACTACGAAATCTTTGTTCTTCTTAATATATCCTAATAACTCTTAATTGAATTGGTTTTCTCAAGTCCCGTTGGGATGTAGGTGTATGTCTTATCACGCGATACTTGGGCAGATTGACTAGGAGGAATTTGTTTTTTTATATAATTTAAATGTTATGTGATAGTCACTTTAGCTCAGTCACAAGTTTCAAGATCTTTATTTTTAAGATCAAATTAAATTATATCATAACTGTTTTTTTTACATCCAAATCTGTTAGTTAATAATACATTCATAAAATGGAAGCAAAGCTCCAATAATAATAATAATAATAATATACCACGTGGACAGAGAGGTTAGTGTATCTCTTTTGGTTTTATGATGACGAGAAGTTCAGGCTTAGAATCACGTGTACCGAGTTTTTATTTTCCTAAATTCTCCCAATGCAAATACGAGTATACCTACTTTAAGTGTACAGCTATCTCATACATAAACCATTTGAGCTAAATATGAAGATAGACCATAAGGTAAGTAATACAAAGGAGGGCTTAGTATAAAATAGTTTTATCACAATGAGTTACAACACATACAAGAACCTTTGGTAGCAGTCTTAGCTATGACCCCACACACTCAGCAGAAGAGCAGAGAAATAAAACAAAGGGCACTTCCCTTTTTTCTATTTCCACTCATCGATTTTACGCTTCTATGTGTATCTACAAAGGACAAGAAAAAACTCTTTGATAAATAGTCTTTAACAAGCAAAGGGGAAGGGGGTAAAAGAAATGTTTAGGAAGGAAGATGTCAGCGTTAAAGTCACTACATAACGAAGGTTTAATACTTCCTTTTTCGTTCTTTTTCCTTTTAACTTTGGTCTCAAGTTTATAATATTGACTATACGAAAGGACTGTATGCGTATTTTTCTAAAGTGAAAGTTTGATTGGAGATTTATTCAAAACATTATCGTAAGAAGTGTTTATGTTTGAACTTCCTTCTGCCTTTGCAACATTGTTTTTTCAACATCATCAAATTCTATAAAACCTCAATACTAATATATTAATAATTGGGCTTTTTCCCCCCAACTCCCAAACTACACGTACCTTAATACTACTTAATAATAATATTAGTATTACAAGAGTGTAATAATGTGGAAGGTAGAATTTAGAGAAAAGGTGATAGCATTTGCTTGTAGTGAGTGTGGAAAAACTTTTAGAAAATACCTACCTCTATGTCAATGGCAAATCCACCAAACCTGACGTTTAAGACCAAGTACCCACCGATTCTGGTGAAATAAACATTGTTAAAACAAATTAAATTTAAATAAAAAATTATGTTGGTGGATCAGAAGAATGTGTAGGATATTAATTTTGAAATTTCGTACTAAAAGCCAATACAAAATTAATTTAATCTGAAAATTTATAACCTTTTTTTTTATACTGGACCTACAGAACTGCCACTAAGATGTTCTTATTTGAATGGACAAAAAATTATGTTTTGGGTTACTTTGAATATTTTATAATCACCTCTGTGGTATAGTGGTCAGAGTTCCCAGCTACATAATCAGAGGTCCCATGATCGATCCCCAGCTTTTCCAGATTTTTCTGTGAAGCAGTGGATATAGTACGGGATCAGACTCAGCTTTATGAGGAAAATTGAGGAGCTATTTTTTATTAAAAGTAGCGGCTCTAGTCTAGAATACTGAGACAAGTGACTAAAACGTTTGCTGTGCTGACCACATGACCCCCTTTATCCGCAGAAGCTGGCATTATCTTTGCCAGAATATGGCGTCTGTTCGATTGGTATAGCTCAAATGTGGTCTGACGCCATGGATCTTTTTCATATTTTTTTATTGTACTCATTTGATATAATATACTATTTATACTTTAATAAAATAAAATCAACATAGTTGGTCGCATGATTTGATGCGTCATTCCCATGTTAGATTGGTTTACTGGGAATGAAATATCAGGGATCCAAACCTGTTCGGGTGTAATGAGGGTTGTTTAACTTAAATGGTCTTCCTCCTTAGATGCACGCTAATGAAAATAAATTTCTTAAAAACTATACCGCACTAATATCTATTCAATTAAAATAATTCATGTGTGCGTAGATCTATAACCAGTATCGAGACGCTGTGAATAAATATGATTTTAATAACACAATTTCCATATAAGATTTTTCCGCCTCCGGGACTAATATTAAATTGCATGCAAGTCAGAGCTGCTCCATAGTGGCTGTAGGTTGAAACATATCATCGACCATTTCATAACAAATGTAACAAAAATAAAAATATTTTAACTACTTCACAATTGGTATATTAATAATAATGAAATAATGAATAACGATAGTGATTTCAATATTCGAGTGGGATATTTAGTATTTAACTCAGCTATAACCAATAATTGGTTTTAGTCTGCCTGTTTAGTTTATATTAATTAGTTTATGTAATTATCTAATGTGTATTCACCAATATGACAATAATTATATATTCAATGATAATAACTATTCATGGCATTTTTAAGGAAAGGTCTGTGTTATCAACCCCTAAAACGTGTTTAAAATATGTCTGCAAAAATATTGTTGATAATAGCATTAGAAAAATACCATTTAAACTCTGATGTGATTCAAAACCTGACCTTTTAATCCCAAGAAAACCAATCTAAATTAGCTTAATGTATACCATGGGCCCAGTAATTAGAACACAAATTAAGATCAAGTATAATCTCTTCACATGATAAAATAAATGTTGAATGATTGAAAAGGATGAAATATAATTCCTTAGAGTGGACGCTGAGTAAAGTTATTAACTTCTAATTTCTGGTTTACTTTTTATTGTTTTGTTAGTTAGCATTAAAACAACGTCCCTTAAGAGATTTGATTTAACATTCACATTTATATAAGCAACGCTTGGTTTTTTTTAGAAGTTTATATTGTGCCTTCATACGAATAAACACGAATTTTGTATTGAAATAATAAGCACGTACAGATTCTAAAAAAAAAAGGGGGTAAAAATACATCTACAATTACTATTGAGGCCAACAAATTGAAGCTTTCAATTGGTATAAGCCCTCACTCTAGTGTTCATGAACATAATAGAACTGAAATACATTTTCGAATGGCAGCAGAAAGGTGGTTAAATGGGAGGGCTATTCACAATCATTGGAAAATTACAACCCTTACAATCCCTATTTACTGATAAACGATCGAGATATTAACTAGCTTGTGACGTCATGGAGAAAATTCACGATGATTTGTTAGCAGCTTAGCATAATATTTAGTATGAGTAGCTATCAAAGTAGATTTATCAACTTGATGTATTAGACTCGTATTTAAAAGAAAATGAAATTCAAAGAAGAGTATTGAAAGTTATTATTCTACGTTATATATAAAGTGTGTATTTTCTTTTGAAACAAAATTTGAGATAAGTTCAAAGATAAAATATGATAAAATACTACTCTTAATAAAAGATTATTAAATATTTTTTCAAGAAAAACTTTTATATAATATCTTAAGTTTTTTCATGAATACTGTAAAATACATTTGTCACATCGATGGAAAGGCTAACTTAATCTGATTTGCTGGTGATGGCAGGCTTTAAAGTGGACTGGGACTATAAATATGGTGGCCTTCAAGATCCATCCATAAACAGCACTGAAGCCAAGTTACAAAGTAGCTAAAGTAGTGAATAAAGTATTAATATTTGTATCATTAATAAGTTTAATACAGAGGCCGTTTCAGCTATATTATTTATGATTACGTCGTGATTTATTCCACTTGAAACATCAGTCATTATTAACTTTTTACGTCCACTACGGTTTCCAGCCTATGTCCTGAATCAATTTTTTTTATCAATGCCTTATATTTTTCCACTACAGACTGGTTAGGCCTGTCGTAGCTTCATGTGCCTTATAATATAACTTAAGACTAGGACAGGCACAACATCCAGTCCCCAGCCGTTATTAATTAAGGTGAAATGGTAAAACCATATTTTCATCAATGATACATTTTTGGCCATGCAAGGAATTGAACTTGGGACCATTAGCTCAGTAGGCAGACATGCTACCAACTGATCTAAGGTGTCGGACCATCAGTATTATCTAATAAATGCTTTTATATTTTAACTAAGAAATTGCTTACAAACAACATCAAGAAACAATAAACAGGATGGTTTAATATTTAAGATCACCTTATATATTCATGAATGATGTATTCTGTACTCACTAGAACTTTTGATTAAAATTTAACAAAATGTAATAATTTATAGATGAAAAAAGAGAGGATGCCGAAGAAAATGTTGGAAATGAATAATGTGGAAAAAAAAATACCTCATGGGAGGTCAAGAAAGAGATGGGAAGAGCAGATAGCAGAACGTGTTTACATGAGAGGAGAAGAATGGAGTAAATTAAATGAGGAAGAGTACTGGAAGGATAGAGGAAGAGGGAGGAGTTTTACTAAATTGACCCGGCCACAGGCTGGAAACAGTTGATGATGATGATGATAAATTTAGAATTGATAAGATCACTTTATTTTAGTTTAAGCTAGTTGCGGCCGTCCAAATAAAACCGGTGTCCTGGAAGCTCAGTCTACCACTGAGGTGGTCAAGGCTAGAATTTCCACAGAATGTAAAGAGGGGGCTTTTTTTCCAAACTGTTTCTCAACATAGTTCGACACCAAAGTAATTATACTGTATTTCATATAAATTTTGTGTTCCTAGTCCCTACACAAATTACATATACGAAGGTAAAAAAAGCAGCTCTGATTTTGAGTCTAGAGCTCATTGCTCAATCCTAATTAACGAAAGTAATTATTTAAATTTGCAGTTCGTATTTAGTTAAACGTGAATTCTGGTGCAAGTTCTTGAAAGGTAATATTCAAAAAATTGTTTCTTAAGGTCACACAATTTATTTTTCTTTATAGAATTTAAGTCCCACGAAACTAATTAATAAAATATTTTATTGTAGGTTGAGAGCTAGGATAAATACATAGATGTTTTGAAGGACTATGTTTTTTTTTACAAAAAAAACCTTTGTATCTTTATCCAAGTATTAGATTGGCTATTTTACCAACGTATAAATAGCTTAGCACAGTTACCCGATTGTTTATATTAATCCAAAAATAAATCTAGTCTGTAAATAAGGATGGTAAAAGTATATAGTCTTTTGGAGCTACAAGTACTAATATTTAGGAGTAACTACGATCTCAGCTGATTTAACTCTCCTAAAATCACCAATTGTCTCCTCCGGCCCAACTCAGGTCGCCTGTCCGCTGCCACGCCATGCAGCTCATACATTCACCACGTCTGCATATGACCGACCTCCTCTAGAATTACAAACGGACTGACTTGCTAGACTTAAGAAGAGTGCGGCTCCAACAGGAGTCATTGGTCGGTGCGCCCTGTTCTTGAACCAAATATAAGCTTCTAGAAAGATCCGATGGCACATGCCGCTGGTGTCTGACACCACTGTCGCTTACTCTTCTCAGGGTGGATGATGATGAAGCCCTTTCTAGGGCCTCTGGGTCATCTGTTATGGCTTCCTTGGGCCTTGGCTCGGGGATAGGTGCCAGCCAGCCTCGTAAAAAGCATCAGTAGCGATGACGATGCAGGTCAATACAGTGGGGGACCCTCTACCTCTAGGAGGTGTGCGTGCCTCTGATTGCCAAAAATTACTGGAAACTCCCTCAAAGGTACCCATCCCAGAAACCAGCAAGATAGGCGAAAGCCCCCACCTTTACGTTGGGTAGAAACTTAACGGCGTCAACGGAAACTGTTGCCAGGGGGAGCCTAGCGAGACCGCAATATGATGCAATGACGCGTGCGTTACTGCAAAGGTCAAGAAGACCTGAATACATGCCAGCACTTCTCACCAGGAGGTTAAGTGCCCAAATGAAGTATAGTGGAATTCTGAATAGACGGTAAAGCGCTACCTGCGCGTTGACAGATAGTTTTAAGTCCGTGAATGTGTAGGAGCTGAGCTCAATCGAGCGAGAGGTCTGATTATGAGTCTGAAGACTTTCAGACCACAAGCCCCCACCGAAGGTGGAGGGCCGGCAATGCCAAGAGGCTACAGGGGGCAACCATAACTATCTAGGTGGTACGTCTGGTGGTGGAAACGGGATGAAAGCTGGCCCAATATATTGTGTGCCTGAATCAGGCCAGGGTGGGAAGCTGTGGAAGCCTAATTGTAGCAACACAAGCCGCACCCCAGTCAGCCCAGGTCCCAGTGGTTCTGGGCCTCTGCCCACAATGCCAAGGAGAAACTACATTTAGAAGGGGGATAGCTTGAAAGCTACACTGTTATACGATGTAAGCACAATATTACAAAATTTCGACTCTTTATACTAAATTACTTTTTTGGCTTCTACTATTTTATATTCTATAAATATCTGCTAAGGGTTAAGTTTATACACAATCTAGTTTATACACAGTCTAGTTTAGCTATAAAATTTATTTGGCACATATTATCGTATACAATAATTATGAAAGATATTTGGAAATCTTTATTATAATATTTATTGGACAAGGATCATAATTTCAAACAAGATAAAAGGGACGGTTCTTAAACGAATTGAATATTACTAGAAAATAGTGTTGGGAAATATTTACTTTATATTTAATAGATATGTTGTGGTGTATAATGATCCAAATCAATGTAATTAAAAACAACATTTTTTTTATGTTTATTTGGAGATTTAGGAAAAGTCTTATATCATCAGATTTGTATTAATAGTGTCTGTATATTTATTAATTTTTTATTACTAAATTTATCTGTTTGATATAGTGATATTTCATTTGAGTGGGAGATATTAAAATCGAGTTATGGGTTAATGTATAAGATATATAACACACAAGATTATCTTAAGCCAGGATCAATAACAACAATGGAGGAATTGTTGCAAAATAATTATGTTGGGATTGTTGTAGATAATGATAAATTATATTTATGTGTATTTAGGTGGTACTAGCTTTTGTGTTATGTTTTGTTGACTTCTTCTTAAGTGGTCACTTGGTATTGTACGCTTGCTATAATAGTTTATACCGCATGATTGCCTTGTCTTTTACGCTAACTTTGGTGTTTTGTTCCGTGTTATTTTATAATTTTCAATCATGAACATTAAAATTTACTTTTTATTAATCGTGCTATGCTTTCCTACCTTGTTTACATTAGAATACTCCCTTTTTGTGGTATAAATTGTATCAGAGTCCTTGGAGGAAAAAAATACGCTAGGAACCTTTTGGTCATAATGAACACTACCATTTAGCATATAGGTCCATGAGGAGGATTAATGTCTACATTTAGTGACTTGTGAGTTATGGTTTGGGTTGTTCTTTTCTGATAACAATACGTTGTCCACATGTTATTGTTCTCTGAAATCCTACCAATTCATTCTGTTTTCAATTTTTATCTAGTTTGAACGCTTCAACTTATCCTATGAATAAAAGGAGGTTACAGAATTATGTACATATTGTCCTTAACACTAAGGTTACTTAGCCTCAACATTGAGTCATTAAATATTTGAAATTAATATATTGAATTGGATAAATGATATCAAAATAATATCCAATACAAATTTGTAATATTTTTATTTAATCTTCAAATAACTAACATGGTGCCCTACAAAATAGTTTAGTCATTAAGATTTTTACAAAAAAAAGTTTGGAATCTTGAGTAGATGTAATAGATATGTTTTACAAATGTCACACATGAATCTATTATTTCCGTCCCACATATAACGTGGTGAAATATGTCTGGTTCACCCTAACAATAACCATCCCTTAGTTTAAGTAATTATCAACATTGGTTCCTGTGAGACCTATTTTGAACATTTTGTTTCTCTAATTTAGAAAAAAAAAGGGGAGGTATGAGCAAGACCTCAGAATATTTAGAAGCTATCCCAACGAAAGCTATTTAATTATTTATCAAAAATGAATTTATTAAAAACTCCAGTTCATTTACTAAACTAAAGTTATGCAAAGCCATAGATCCAAAAACCATTAGGTAATTACGTCGTAGGGATGATCAATAAAGACCTGTGCACGGTCGCACCAAGTGTCGTCTGATAGAATCCTCCGCACTTCTAGTTTGATTTGAATCCGCTACGTGACGTTCCAGTAGGAAATCTTAAATCCATTTCCTCCCACTCTTACAGCCTACTTGACGCTTCTACTCTGTTCGTATCAGTTTCATCCGTCGACTCTACGCCAGCTGAGAGTGATCCACTTCTGGGAAAGGAGGATGTCACAACTTTACAATTCCGTCCCCTTTTGCGACGAAATCTACGATCTTTAAAGAGCCCGGTTTGCCACTAGCTTAGAAAACATGGTGAAACCACCAACCAAACATTATTTTATAAAGCATTCATTAGATACAAGAAAAATGATCTTTCTTGCATCATTTTATCGTAATAAAACTATTAAATATGTAAAAATAAATCTCTTTGTAAAGATTTTACTAGTAGGAAGGTTATTATGTCTGGTTAGTACTTTATTATATAAGGTATTATATGAATAATTGTGGGCCTTTAATGTACACTTTCTGACCCTTTTTAATGTATTATTTATTTATTTGAAGTATTTAACATGAACTTTATGAGCTGAATGATTATAGCCGAGCACGGGAATTATATGAGTAAGAGCGAAAGGCCTACCATTTTTACCGGGAAGGGGTATTTTCATATATATTACAGGTTTACTAAACATGCCACAATCGACATGGCACCAATTGCTTTACTTCCCCCCCAAGTTGTGTTACGGAGTTTTACCGTTCAAGAAAAATCCGTTGACTCCGGCTGGGTTTGAAACCATGATCATTTGAGTCCTGAGAGGATTACTCTACCCAAGACCACTGAGGTCAAACTTAATGTATCATAAAATGAATTACAAACTAACTTGATTTAAGATGAATACAACATCCAGTTCCTCGGCAGTCAATTTATCAATACGAAAGTCAAAACTCGAATTTTAAAAATGAAAATTTTTTTCCGACCATGACGGGTAGCAAATATGAGACTTTTATTTCAGTATTTCAGTAGGGTGATGTGATACCAACTGAGTCTAGAAGTAGGACGATCTTATATCTAGATTACATGGTTTATATCTCACCATACGAGGTTTTGAAATGTATAATCTTTGTTGTGCATCCACCCAGTGGCTTGAAAAGCTTATACATATATACATACATACATATATATATAGTATATTATGTTTATTTCATAAATGCAATCATTAGTATCCCCACTTTAGTAGCTTTATACTTGTACCACATGTGAGATAGCGTGGCTTTATGTGTTCTTAACTTCGAATGATGGCAAAATGAAGTTCACAAAGTGAGAGGATGTGTTTTATTCGACTTTCATATCTATTCATTTTTTAATTGCATTATTCATTGATATTAATAACAGGAGGCGTTATTGTGTTCGTCGTGAGCATGGACAGTATCTAACTTTCAAAGATGTCTGAAATTTATAAACTAGTAGCCCAAACATGTGCACGTCGAAGCTGGAATTTTAAATATTTGAGTAGATGTGTTTATAATTTATCAAATTAATGATAGGAAAATGTGAAATAAAGATTGTTTTCTGTCTTATTGAATCAAATAAAAGAGCTACCCTAAAAAAAACTGGATACTTCTGTTATTTTATAATATTTTTCTCATCCCCAATTAGATTTTCCCTCTCAAAGGTTTAAGATTCTCAAACTGTGGTTAGCCCGGATGAATAGTTCGATACTGTGTAGAAAAAAATCTACATACATACATAGATATAATTCTTAATAAAGCTTTGCTTATTTGCTGTCAGGGTTGTATAATAGAAACAAGACACATTTTTGAAGAACAATCTTATTTTATTTTTCAGTATTTGCTTTGTACATAATTTAAATGCTTATCAGAGTGTAATATAAGCTTTTACACAACTTTTGAGCACGTAAAAATAAGTCATCACTTTTTAGTCAAATGATTATTTGATTCTACATTTTCCATTTTTTCACAGTATCTGAGTTTTTTTTTCTCTTACCACCCTAAAGTCTGAACACAAAATGCTAAAAGAAAATCAAATATGTTCATAAAAAGGTAAAACAAGTAAGAATTGCAATTCAACATTATTATTCAGGCTCTGTAAGTAGAATTATATTTACTATATGAGCACCTTCTAAAATGAGTTTTACAACTAATTTCTAAATAACGCATTTAATAATTCCAGCAAAAATTTTTTTGAAGTAAAGATAAAAATTGGTCAGTACATTATATAAAAACAAGTTGATATAAAATTCAAAATTAATTTCAGTAACTAATAATGGCATTATTTCAGTTATTTACTTATCTTTGTTTACGTTAAACTGTCTAATATATATTAAAAAAAATAATCTAGACTCTAGCTATTAAATTATTCTTGAATATTCTAAAATATTTAAGAACATGTATAAAAGACCCTTTCAAATAAGTACAAAATTTCAAGCCAGGGATGCCCAGTCTCACACATAAATGAATAAACACAAGCCCCTTTATACACTCCTTCCAATAACTATGTCTGTCCCAGGTGAATTATTTGTATTTTTATATATTTCCCTTGATCTACAAAACGTCAATATGGCTTTCATACACATATCTCGTGCCAATGATTGAGTTGACAATCATTTTAAAATAAAGTACTTAATAAAATAATATCGTGTCGGTATTTTCTATTATTAAACTCAATATTTTATACTCTAAATTGTCTACAAGTCAATAAATACAATTTCTTGAGTGTATAAAAATGAATCTATAGTGTTTCACCCACTGTAAGACCAAAAGTGTATACATAATTTCTGAAAACGATAAATTAATAATTTACGTTGAAGATTGTCTCACACAAATTAATGTATATAAATAAATACAAATAAGTAGCCCTTTTAGTATCTTTAATTAATATTTTATACACTATTTCTGGTTACAAGACCTGAATAATAACATTGACACAAATGATGAAACAGCTATCACAGATTAATACAGTAAAATATGTTTACAATAATCACACCCAACACTATTCACAAGCTTCAACTGAATAAAAATAGTGCGTCCTTGTCGATAAAGGAAAATAATATTATTAGCATTATTCGCACTCTATTTTTTACTTAATTGTAGTGTCTTTATTGAGGTGTCAAAGCCTTAATATATGGAAACGATGGTGAAAAATAACTTCCATTATTAAATATTCTCGTTAAATGTACATGTTACACCAATTTTATAAATTAAAATAAATCAAAGAAGTTAGTTACTAAATAAGATGTGCTAGTATTTTAAATAATTTTCCATCACTACGGTAGGTTTTATAATAAAGCCTAGTTTTTCAAATATTTTTAACTATAAGTTTATTTAAATTAATATTCATACCAAGTTTTTGTGTTCCCAAATATTCATACATCCAAGATGTAAGAATGTGTACTAAAAATAAGTGAATATAATTGGAACAACAAGGATTGAAACAAAATATAACAAATTTATTCCAGTGATACATTATTGGTTTAAAGGTAAATCTATATTCTTTAATATATTACTTTTCAAGTAAAAGTACCTGAGTCAGGGCTTTTTAAGACCATTAAATTTTGCATAAAATATATTTAAAACTATATTTTATTATTGAAAGTAGTAACTTCCAAGCTATCAATGAAAACTTAATTTAAAGATTCCACATGGTTGAATTTTTATGTCTGGGAATGAGTGCAACACAGACTCATTGTCATTGTTAACAAAATACAAAATAAATTCACTCTGTTATTAAATTCAATCAATGTAATAGCATTTTTTCAAACCAGTGTACAAAACAAACACAATCGACATTCTTCAAGTGAATTTAATTTCACACGAGGTTTCACATCAAAGGTTCATAATTGATTTGATCATGTTATTTCATTTAGTGTCATAGGTAAAGACTTTTCCTAAGAGAAGTTCTAATTTTCATATCCTTACAATTTTGTTGAAAATGATTTGGAAAGTGTTTTTGGTGTATCTAGGTGTCGCGAATGGTTTCAAACATTAATATAAATGTATTCGATCAACGAAAATCTATTTCCTAGCATTTTTAAACTGACAGTTGTGATATTCATAAAATTATCAAGTCACCCAGAAAACCAATTGATCTTACAAGGTCAGAGTATTCATGGAATTCAGAAACATAATTAATTTCTGTTTTTCACTCTATTTCATACATTCCATAATAATAACATTATGTTACCTACAGAAAAAAAATTCAATGTTCTTCTCTTTCAATGCGTTACAATTTTTATCACAGGTTCTGTTTTAATCTTTACTTCATCTCACTAGCACTTGTTTTAAACTTCACTAGATAGATTCCTTTATGTAACAATATAATTGTTATATAAGTTACTTCAGTTCCATTCATTCAATAACTTTACAAATCTTCTTGTCGCTTTATAAATAATTATAAACACGATGTAATTCTGAGATCATTTTATAGGAATGCATGTGTTTCTTATTTAAGTTAATGGAATGTATACACACTTGATTACACATCTTCAATGATGATTGAATTAATATCTGGCTATTTTTAATTATTCATTTGACTTAACACTGACACATTTAAACTGAATTTTTATAATAGTTTGGTTGCCTATAATTTCCATACGCGTGTGATATAATTTGTTCTCTTTTAATGGGGCCCATGTGTCAAGATATTTCGAAATATATATTGAATAGTACTGATAAAGTCTTCTCAACAATTTTCTTACAAAACTCTACTTAAGACGAATACATTTAACATATCATTTCATTTCGTTTACTTTTAAAAAAAATGTCTACTTATGAAACAGTTTTATTTTGGTTTCCGGCTTTGTTTAGTTTCTTTTAAGAAACATCGTCACTTTTTCCTTAATAAGCACGAGCGTTTTCCAAAAAAAAAATTAGTTTAGTTCGGTGCGTTTGCCCATAGATGTCTCTGATCCTCACATCATCTAGTCACGGCCACGCTGATACTCACCTGCTGAACGCGCGTGCAGTTCAGAGAGAAGAAGAAAGATAAGATACTGGCAGCTAGACTAACCCAGAAGGCCGTGACTTCAAGCTGAGGCCCTGAGCTGTGTTCACCGTGCTGCATAGCCGCAGGGTGTTCACCTGTACAAACATTTAAACACCTGTCACATATATGTTTTCCATTTTATATGAGAATCTGGACAGGTAAAATATTGTGATTGTACATTAAACCGTACTGAGATGGCCAGGACCATATCCTTTATTGGCGCACTTCGGTTAATTTTTCCTAATGTGGTTAGTTAGTCTAATAATTAAGAACGGTTATATTTCAACAAACACTCGGTGTACTGCCGGGTAATATGATTTATTTCTCTCGTCAGAAATAATATATCATTTTATAATCATGTGTTTAGAATATTTTATCAGATAATGGCAACGAACATTTGACAACGAACAGTAAGTATACTAAGAATGTAATACATTCTTACCCTAAATATAATTCTAAGAGCACAATAAAGTCAAGGCCTTGGCCTAAATAAAGAGTGATCTTAATTTAATTAGAAGTTGAGATAATTTAAATAAAATATAATAGGGAAGAGGAAAATTGAAATTAATGCTCAGGCACAATTATATTATTTGATTAATATATTCTTATTAATTTTAAGAAGTGTAAAAATAACTTTTATCTAATAAAGAAAATTTCAGAGATAGTACTAATAAAGGTAGCTCAGAGTAGATGCACAAAACATAGTTTGGAAAGAGTATATAATAACTCAAAAGGAGATATATTATTGGGAAATCATTACTCCTTGGTGAACCGTCATAAACTTTAGACCATGACCCTACACTCAACGGCATAAAAGATTAATACGAGTGTAATGTTGGACCATTGATCATCAGAGAAGCTATTGTTCAACATAATAAATATATTAATTACGAGTGTTCATACATGTTTACAGGTGTGTATGCCAGCAGAGTCAAATTAATTAACGCTAAATATTATATAAGTTTGCAACAATTTCTCAGTGATGGAAAGAGTAGGGTGTACAAAGATTTTTCTCCTGTATGGTTTTACATTCTTCCTCCACACATATAAGGGTTTGTTTTATTTAGATTACTTCCTGATTCTTCCCTGCGCTATTAATGTTTAATTCAGATAGTCTGGATTGTTAGTGAGAGGTGAAGCCAAATAAAATTATAAACGTTCACACTAATATCATAATGCCCGATCATTTTTAAAGTAAAAACGAGGATTCATTCGAAACAATAAAAATTAGTTAAGCTTAATGTCCAAGTAATAAGAATATGATCAGTTTCATCCCAGTCCTATTCTAGCCTAGCCTAGACGAACCCATCATAATCTAGGGCCTACCCTCCTCCCCCAGCTGGACCACATCACAATTTAGCCTCCTCCTAGACTGGGATATTCCTGACCACCTCCCATACTGGATTACCCAAACCTTCTGAGACTGCATTACCCCAACCCCTCTAGACTGCATTACCCCAATCCCTCTGAAACTGGATGGATTACCCCAACACCTCTGAGAATGCATTACCCCAACCCCCCTAGACTTCATTACCCCAACCCCTCTCAAACTACATTACCCCAACCCCTTGATTGATCCACCCAATCCTTCCTGGGACTGAGCTACCCCAGCCCCTAGATTGAGCCACCCTACCCCTCCTAAGACTGCATTACCCCAACCCCTCTGAGATTGCATTACCCCAACCCCCCTGAGACTGAGCCACCCCAACCCCTAGATTGATCCACCCAATCCTTCCTGAGACTGAGCTACCCCAGCCCCTAGATTGATCCACCCAATCCTTCCTGAGACTGAGCTACCCCAACCCCTTGATTGATCCATCCCATCCTTCCTGAGACTGAGCTACCCCAGTTCCTCCCCTGAGATTGAGCTACCCCAGTTCCTCCCCTGAGACTGGACTAACACAGCCTACCGTTGAGCACGTGAACCCACACGCTAGCAGGGTTAGCGTTGGACGGGACACACGTGTAGTTGCCCGAGTCTGTGAGAGAGGCCTTTGTGACCAGTAGTTTGCTGGTGGTACCAGCCTCTGTCTTCTCCGTCTCGAGGCTGATACCTCCCCGAGGACTGTCGAAGTCGAGGACGCTGCTACCGTGGTACCACAGCACCGAGCTGGGAGGTGACGAGTGCACGTTGACGGAACACGTGAGACTGATGGTGCTGCCCTTCTTCACGTACACGTCCTCCGGTCCCCAGATGCTCGCCTGGGCGGCTGTGGACAAGCGGAGGAACACTCGTCGTCACACTCTCTAAAGCTTTGTTTGTTTGTTGTTTTTATAAGGGGGAGCTTTAAGGACCAAACAGTCTTATAAGTAGCCCGGTACATAAACCAGGTCAGTATAGGGTAGCCTTTAACCTTGGCTTTCGACCCTTAGCGATGACCTGAAATCTCTAAATTTGCAATTTGTCTAGGTTTTGTTATCTCAATATATTTTTAGTAAGATTTGTAAATAAACTTAAAAAAAGAAAAGGTCTGATTGTTGAGTAGTTTCCAAAGCTAAGCTAGAAGAAACTATTTACCTATTAAATGAGTAAATACACATTATATTAATAAGTAAATCTAGTTTTATCTTAATATAATAATTACCGAGACCTCAAGCTATTATTGTTATTATTTTTGTTTTCATCTGATTAAATAGATATAACTTATTAATATTTCTGAGACCATCCATATGGATCTTCGACTCACTGTTGTCAAACTCTTTGAAGACTTTATTTTAGACCCCCTATTTCCCCTCAAAATCAGAGCCTAGGTGAATTTTTTTTTTGTTCTCTCATTCACGTCTTTCTGTCGGTCCGTACCAAGCATATTTTAACCAAATTAACGGTGAATTAATGAAATAGGCGGATTTTAGAGGAAATGTAACGGTTTTGGTGTAAAATTGGAGAATGAGAAACCATCTAGGGGAAAAATGCACCTACCAGGATTTGAGCCTATATTTTTCCATCAAAGGAAAATTATACTAAATTAACTTGATACTTAACACGTGAGATCATCAATTCGGGATAAACAATCTTGAGTATAATTGAAGTATGCACAACACGTAGTGGGATGCGATTTCGAGACCCCAGGAGTCCTGCGATTGGTGATAATGGAGGGGCAGGCATCATCTCCTAATATACATCTCGTCCTACTAATACATTCCATACAATCTAGACTATAAGCCTTTATATAAAATTATTATAAATAACATAAAATATATTAGGGTTTTTATATGAGATTACTCTCCTTATAAAAAGTACAGTCTAATTTCCTAACGTGTAGAAAAAAAAGTTTAATCTGAGTCGTATTATTTGCCAATCAAATTTTTGTATCGATAAATAGCTAAGTCATAATATGTTCATAAGTGAAGTCAGTGAACGATCAACTGATCAATATGTCCCCTAAAATAATATACTTAAATTTTGAATTTAAATCTGTTCATTCCTGACAAGAAGAATGCTTAAATTATTATAAATTTGGAAGAGAATAAATCGGGATTTGGTCTGTTATTTGAAACTCTTATATTTTTTATTTATTTAAAAATGTAATAAGCTATGATAATTAAAAAACACGTTTCTACTCAAAGAAAACAGTTTTTCAGCAGTAAATTCTTGAAAATGTCTTTAGAGTAATTTAAATAGAAAGACAATAATATTTTTAGTAATTAAATCAACTCATTTTTATCTTGATTTACTAAGACCAATTTATGAAATTTAAAGATAAATATGAATTACTAATTTTAAGACTTGAAAATATATATAGGTAAAGTGTTATTCACTATATCCATTAAATTGAAAAATGACACATTGTCACGGGAATACAACTCAGGACCTTTGACTTTTGACTGGGTTTTTTTCCCACGTCCAGGTGTTATTTTTCAATATAAAGAATATATTATTTAAATTCAGCTATAACCCTAATTAACTATATTATCTTGGTTATTTAATTCATAGTGTTACTCATTAAATTGAATTTGATTTCTAAAAGTTACAATATTATAAATTTATATGCTATTTAAATATCATTATTAAAAAATACACTTAATTTAAAATAGGCTTTAGAATTTTCCACTATCCAAACTATCTTAGATCAAAATTAGTATTTAAAAAAATATAGAACTAGAAGCCGAGTAGTTTGTACTTTTTGTGTTAAAAATAATTGTTTTGCCATCACTTTGTCATCAAATATTTTAATACAGCATTAGATTTAGAATAATAAATAACAAAACTTTTATAAATATTATTATTGCTATTTTTATGATAAGGAGGATTAATATCCAATATCCTCTGTCTCGGCACAGATTTATCCGATTGTCTTAACCTACCTTCACCTCTGACAAGACGTGTATTAATCAAAAAGTGTAAATGTGGAATGCTAGACCTCCACAGTGGTTCGGATCCCACGTTAAACTGTAGGTCCTCCATTTTGTCTCACAATCATTCTACCATTACACATTATTGTAAGTGCGTATAACCCGAACGGGTAGTAAGACGTGGTGCTAATAATAACATCCAATAAAAAGTGGCCTATATGTGTATCCGAGAAACCCATTGAAAACAAACTCTTAAAATTAAAAATTATTTTATTTGGTTTAGTTATTAGAAGTAAAAGTAAGCTAAGTTTATTTTAGATAGGTTATATGGTATGACATAATATGTAAATTTGAGGGAATTTAAGCTGCATTGTTTAACAATGAAATAACTAACATTTATTAATTGGGAGCGCTTTAACATTTTCCAAAATTTTATTTATCAATTTTGAGCACTTATTTATATTATTTGATATTATTGAACACAGATGTTTAGGACAGGGATATTATAGGGACTGTGGTATGTGTGTGTGTATCAAGTTTAATAAAAAGCTACATTAAAGTTTAGTATGTTATACTCTCTTAGTTACAATTTTTGTAAACTACAGTTTCAACTAGCACTACTGTTTTTAACCTGTATCAAATCAAGTTAGAGGATAATGTTGGATAATATCATACACAGTATATAATACTGTGTATAATAGTATCTAACATTTAAAATTCCAATTATTAATGAATTTTTTTAATCATAGTATCTTAGGCTGTATGAACGAAATAAATTTGATTAAATGCCGTTCTAAAAGAAAATTTAGAAGTGATAAATATTGGTTCTGGTATTATTTTCCACAAGATTTATAAGAATATATATTATATTAGAAAACTTAAAATGTTGTCTAAACATGTTTGATAAATACTATTTTAGATATATTATAAATAAATCTTGGCTTTTAGAGATTGTACTTTATCCAAAATGTCTAAGTAATATATATATATATATATATATATATATATATATAATGCAATTTGGGAACCATTTGATAAACAATCACAAATTGATCGTCTTTTTTATACTTAAGAGTTCTAGAAATAATTTCTTGTCACTATTAGGCAATAATGAAAATCTTTACCATATCATTAAATGCCACTAAAATAATTATAACGACAAGGTCATAAAATTGATTTATTTAGCTTCAAAATCTGTCTCGTAGATGATTGGTAAGATTTTCTTCTTTTTTAAAATACTAAGCCTATGGTTTGTTATTAAATATAAGATATTTTTTTAGTAAAAGCCTGTAAGCTCCAAAAGGTGTTAATTTTTAAATAACAAGTTATCACAAAATCATTATTTCTTATGAATTTCACATCTATGGTCTCATAACTTTGATATTCTGTAAGAGAGAAAATTAAAACTTAAACCTTTCTGATGGAAGCATGCTCGTAAAGAAAAATTGATTAAATTTTGTATTTTAATTCAACCGTCACAAAGGATACACTCATACTAAAATGTCATTATTAATATTGTGGTATTTGTAGAAGGTTTCCTAAATGTTTTCTTGTAAAAATTAAAGCTATCATAAATCTATTTATAAAAGAGTTGAATATTGTATATTAATTCACTGTCAGAGGACTAAATGTCATAAATTTTTATAGGTAAAGAATTTAAATTGTTTATAACAGGCATAACTCGCTTTTGTGGAAGATTGGTCTAGTTCGTTACTCTCGTAATAAGCCACCGATGAATGGGAGATCGGGCTTTGAATTCTGGCTAGGTATATTGGGGGTGATCTTTACTGAATGTTTTTCAGCTTTCTCCACACAAATTAAGTTACACTTTTTACAGATAAAACTTTCCTAATCCCTAACATATTAGCGTAATTATTACATTTACATATAGCTCGAACGAGTAGTAAGACGTGGTGCTAAAGTTAGTTAATTATAAAATGTTTACTAGCTATGCATCAGACGAGATTACGTGGAGGTTTTTTACCTAGACCACTTATTAATCAGATTCATTAAAATCATATATATGTACCTAATTTAATATATAAATACTAGTTTAGTAACCCCTATACAATTTAGAATATAATAAAACTATCCAATGGTTTATGCAAATAAAGATTTTGTGTGTCAAACACATACATACTATATACAATATATTAAGAAAAATTGTTTATGCACAATAGCACGAAATAACAGATACTAAAGTGATAATCCACAAGATAATGATAATGGTGTTCTTAAATACACAAGGTGGGGGAGTAATTTCAATGAAAAACTGATTTAAATCAAGTCGCCAAAACCGGACAAATAATTATGTATATGTTAAACCTTGCTTATGTTACAAACCTGATTGATGTATGTCACCACGTATTACTTTAGTAATCTGTCGATTTATTCACGATTTTAAATATTCCAGATAGATTCACAACATCCACGGGTCTTATAATATGTTATTAGTTATAACTAAGCTATATTATCAATAGTGTATTACTACAGATTAATTTCTCTTGATGCCAAATACCGTATCTATAACCAACCATTGCAAGACTAATTGAACTACGCATTATTCTATAGACAGAATGGCGGTGCTATAAGTATGATAGCATTGATATGTTTATTTAACATTTGATACAAACAACTACATCTTCATCTCCTAATAGATACTAATAATTATTTAAGATTCAGCTATCTAGGTTTTATAGCAATATACCTGAAAATATACACGAGAAACTCATTTATTATAAATACAATCCTCCAAAATTCTAGCTAATCTAGAAAATCCTTTAGATTAATATTAATAAAAAAATACATATATCAAATAAAATGTTCCTGTTGCAATTAGAATATTCAAATATCAAAACAAAGACTTATTTTTAAAATTTTCTAACGATTTGTAGGCTATGTTATGTCTTATTTTTCTAAAAAAAAGTTTTTAATTTCTTATATTGTAAATAAATGTGCTATTTCCACAATATATCGAGTAAATCAATGTTCTTTTCATACCTAACATCAAAATAATCATAAAATTACGCATTATCTGGAATTTAAAAGGTGCAGATTTGATATGGTTTAATAAAATTCGGATGGGCAAGCTTTTTGTGCAACACTATTATGTGGTTTGTTATTTATATACTTGAGAAATATTAGATTAATTAATTTGTGATCTTTTAATGATTTGCGTTTAGAGCACATCTAACGTTTTTTATTATTATTTACTAATTTTAACCCCATAGTGACATACGGGCAGACTAAGGTCTTGTAAAACACCTTCGGTGACTACATGGTCTAAGGTGCTATCTCTTACAGTCGACTATACTGCCGATGACCGGGAGATTGAGGTTTGAATATCGGTCGGATGTATTGAGGGTGGTTTATCCTAAATTATTTTCCACTCTCCCTCCATACCAATGTGGGTACACTTCATATAAATATAGCCTTTCTCATCCTTAGGACCTAAAATAAAGTCTTGTTTTTTGCTTAGCATTTTATGACCGCTCAGAGATTGGGGTTCGAATATTGTTTGGGTGGGTAGATTAACCACCTTGGTTTCCCCCCATCCCACTTCCATTCAAATTTGGTCAAATTCCTCGTGCCTTTTAGATCTGGATATATTATTATTAAAAATTCGGAGCAGAATTTTGACAAAAGCTTAGTGACACAAAGATATAATATCAACTCTATCACCAAATTAGTCTGCCTTAGATAAGTGTTTCATTTAACGTTAAATATTATTTGTCTGGGCCTAGAATTATCTCATTTGTTTCTCAATAAATAGTAATATATTAAACTGGGCTCTAAATATGTTATGGGTTGACTAAATATTTCGGGAATCAGCTGATTAATATACTATCTTGACATTATTTAATAAATTTTATTTACCAAATATGTGATAAATTAAGTGTTTTACATTTTAGTTTAAACGTTATAAAAACCAGTTTAAAATGATATTCTTTAACACAGTTATTGCATAAGTCAAATTAGTTTCACTCTTCCTCTTTTATGGCCTCGTGGTCTAACTAAAGCTTCACTCTTGCAATAGGCTAGACCGCCGATGACGTGAAAATCTTTGTTCTAATTATGGTCGAATGTACTGTGGGCGGTTTTTCCTAAATGGTTTTCAAATATCCCTCCATGCAAATTTGGGATCACCTCCTATATACTCAACCTTCCTCACTCCTAGTATATTAGGTAATTATTATATAGGCATGTAGCCCAACCAGGTAGTATGACGCGGTGTTAAAAAAATATCGAGAATCAAACTTTCGTCTTTACATTATTTAATACTAATTTAAACCAATTAATTGGATTCAACGAATAGCAACTAGGCCTACACATGAAGTATTATTAGAACATTTAACATGATGTATTATATCAAATATGTGATATATCAGGGAATGTGTATATTTAAATATCAACACTCAAATAATTTTGTTGAAAATATTAGTCTGCATTATGATTTCAAACGATTTTTCTTACCAGTTTCTACATTATTTCTACTTTAAAAATAAAAGCTTCCATAACACATGCAATAATCTACTTAGGTTTCATGCATGCCAGAGAGCAATCTGGATGGATAAAAGATAATTTAACTATGATACAGACATGTTACATGCATGCAACATAAAATGTAACAATGAAATGATACAATATAATTTCTATAAATATTCACTACGAATAAGAGAAATAATTCAAAGTATAAGGGAAAATAAATCATAATTTAAAGGAGTATTTTTAAAAGGTCGGTTATTTTTGTTAAATTAAAGAATAAGTGTTTCGTGCAGTTTATAAACTGTATTTTATTTTAAATTATTTATTAAATATTGGCAAAAATTACTATAGTAAAATGAGACTTTTGTTCTATAATGTTATTGAAAAATCTAAATCGGTAATTATTTATGTACGGTAAAATTATTTTTAGATTGTATTTTATTTAGTTTTAAGATGAATCAAAATTAATCTAGAAAGTTTAGTAAATTAAATATAAATTTTAAGACTTTAATTCATAGTTAATTGTAGCAGATTAAACTACTTGAAACTATATTATATACTGCAACCATAGAATTATTTTGTAATTAGAATATTTAAGTAAAACATTAAGATATAAATAATTCACTTACATAAATGTCGCATAGAAGAGTTATTTTCTGTTCGGAGACCTAAGTTCTAAAATACATGGGGAAAACATTGAATTTCAAAACGGGTAGTACCTTATTACTATATTTAAACATATAAATGTTTTTTATTTAAAATATAAATAAACTAAATGGAAAAATATCCTATACAATTTATTCACTTTTTTTAAAAATTCAGTGCATCAAAAGAATATGAAAAGGAGAAATAAAGCCAAAAATAAAATAGAAACGACAGAGAAAGAGGATTTTTGTTTTGTTTTATTCAACCTTGTTTGGAGATGCCGGACGATGCCCGTGTTCCAAGTGTAGTGTCAAGGATATCAGAGGGCTTTTCTGGAAAAAAAAGGGAAAAAACAGAGACAAAACTAAGGATAATAATCATGAAGAGAAAGAGAAAGATAGAGATAGAAAAAATATAGAAATAGAAGAAAAGAGAGAACTACAAAGTGAACGAGTAAACAAAATAGCTCACTACTTTTCCTGTGTTTTTTTTTGGACGTGTTTGCAATTACATCATGGTTAATTTTTTTGTTATTCATTTTTTATTCCGTTACGAATGCTTTCATGTTAATTGTAGAGTACTTTTGATAGGGGAAAATAATCAGTGAGCTAGTTTGACATTGTCTGTGTTCTAACAACCACGCAACTATTGATTAATATTAATGTTATTTTGGTTCCCTGAGCTCCAATTAACATGCGCACATGCACGTTATGAACTCATTCTTTCATTAGAAAATGATGAGTTATATCTATTTGGATAAAAGTATAGAGATGACCTTTACAAATCCGTGTCAAAACAAAATATGGACCATACGCCTGCTAAAAAATAGGTTTACTTATAATTTTGTTTATTTTTATTGGTCTTAATTTCATTATAAATCTACATTTTCTCACCATAAAACTAATTGTATATAATAATGTATCTTTATACACTTTTATTAAGAGTAAGTGTATCAGCTGGGTTGTATTAACTAAACGAATATTTGAAATATGAATATTTAAGATAGGAATTAGTAGTAATTTGTTGAAATGGGAGAGCATCAATTAGTCTACAAATATTACCTAAATAATGCAAACATTAAATATTATTGCATACAATCTAAAGTCTAGGGCTATTAATAACTATCACTTATTATGTTATGGTTATAATGTAAGAGGAAAGGATAAACTAGGATTTTTAATCTTGTACTGTCCTTCATATGGATAAAGGAAGAAAAATATTGATTTGAAAGAATAAAAATCCAAATAAAATTTATTTTAAATTGAATCTTGGTGTGTTTTTTCCCTCACATATTTGTGCCTTGCTTCTAAAATATATTGCGTAAGATACAACTAAAAAATTATATGAAGCACATTTTAGTGTCTTGAATATTTGTACAGTACATCACATTCATAAATATATTGATAAACATAAATATTAATTTGGCGAAGTTTTCATATAGGAACATAATATTTTAAATTTTTTTTTTGTAAAATTAGTAATAAAATCATTAAAAATCTCCCAGAAAATCATAGAGAAGACGCCAAATGTGTGATTTTGTCTAATTATTGATTTAAAACAGCATCTAAAAAGTATTGTGATAAAAACTATTAAGAGTTCAATTTAAATTCTTCTTCATTGTAGACCCTGTGTTATTACCAAAACATCTAGTTTTAAAATACTTTTAAACTGTAAATGTTATAAGATATATATATATTAGCATCATGTCTTACTACCTGTTAGGGTTATACGTTTATGTGCTAATTACACCAGTGGTTTTAGGGATAATGGTTATTTATAGGACCCACAATTACTTGGAGGAACGTTTACACCCAACCAAGATTCGAACCTTGATCTCCCTTTCAGTGGCAGTCTTGTCTACTGTGAGAGAAGCGCTTTAGAACATGCAGCTACCGAAGCAGTTTATATAATTTAACTTTTTTTTAAATTCATAACTAAACCACACAATCAGTCAACTTATTTTTTTAATATAATACGATTACAAACAATTTGTTGTTTTAACTATACATTTTAATAAACTTAATTATATTGTACATGTTTTGTAAATTCATTTGTGTAATAGAATCTGACTTTGATCTGGATTGAAGAAACACTTATTATTATACTTAGTTAATGAACATAGCAGTGAACTTTAACGAAAAAAAAATATATTTTAATAAATCAAATAATATTTTATGACTTTTTTCAAACGTAGCAATTCAGAAAAGAGATCTATTTATAAAATTAAAATTTACAATATGTGACGACATATTTTTTTTAGTAATATTTATATTTTTATAGTATATATTGTTTATTAATTAAAAATAAAGGCTACCCATTTCGGTGGCAGCATGGTTTAGGGTGATAATCTCGCAGTAAACTAGACTATCGATGACTGGTAGATCAAGGTTCGAATCTCGTTTGGGTGTACTGAGGGTGGTTTTTCTAAAATTGTTTTCCACTCCACCTCAACGCAAGTGCGTGTAAACTTCCCCTGAATATAACCTTCCTCATCCCTAAAAACACTAGCTTAATTAGTACACAATCGTATAACCAGAACGGCTGGTAAGATAAAAGAACAAGAAAGCTAAAATATATGGTTAAAATGAATATCAATATTAAACACTGTAAACACCCTTCCATACATCTTCCTATCCTAGGGTGGACCGATACTAGGGTGTACATAATTGTGTGTGTGTGTGTGTGTGTGTGTGTGTGTGACGTCTTCAAAGTGTTCACCCTACTCAATGACCGCCGGTAGACACAATCACTGATCTTGGGACCACCGGGTGTCATAGGATTTAAAGATTAAAAGAGAGGTAGTACAGTAACACATCCGGAGATTGTTGAATAAATAAATGGTCAGACTTTTAGAGAACTGTGCCAGTGTAAATTGAGTTAGATGACAATATAATGAGATACAAAGTATGTCATAATTATATGTACCCTATTAAGACTAAACAATATACACACAATTTACAATTCGTCTCCAAGACGACGAATAGTGATGTTTAGGTAGTAATAAATATCTATAAATAAATTAATTGAACACAGTTTAGTTTAGTTTAGTTTATGGTTGAAGTATAATACTTAGTTAAAATATGGCAAAAATATGGTAATTTAAAAGTCTTGCGAAACCACGTTAGGTGTTATTTTAAACATAATCATATATAGTCTCAAATATGGATGAAAAATCGATGCTTGTAAGAAAACATGGACTCGCTTTGTTATCTTGTTAAAAGTTTGTTAGCTATGGGATGAATAGCCATTTTGAGTTTATCTCTTTTCAATAGGGAATAACTGTGCACGGGGTAAATTACCTTCGTCTTGCTGGTTTGTGGGGTGATACTCCCTACAAAAAAACTGTCACGTTGAAAATAATAAACCATCGATATGCTCTTCATTAATGGTGGAGTTATGATAAATCAGCAACCGCTTACCCAAATTGCTGGTTTGTTGTTGATTACCCAGTGGGTTCACTATTTTAATACCTTCAATAATTGGTAAGACATATTCGTCATAAAAGTTTGATACTGATATCACCGCACTAAGTAAATAAATAAATTAAAATTAAATTTTCACTTACACAGACAATTAATACGTTATTCTTAACTGCAATTTCTTTTTAGAGTCCTCGAACAGCCTTATGGGATTGTCTTTCTCCAACCCAGATGGTCATAGACAAAATATATTCTAGCTTTTAATTCATTATATGAATGGCAAAGGGTTCTTTAAACATCTTAAATATAACAAAACATAATACAACAATATGCGTTTATAGAACGAGTCGTAAATAAACAGAAATTACCAGAAAAAACTGACCAAAATAAATGCATTTTATGTAGCCAAGGTTCATCAACTTTATGACAGTTCTATGAATGCATTGGAAATGAATCACAAAACCATATAGATCTTTTCCAAAGATCCTCGATACTACTAGGCTCAGACCAGATAGATACGTTAGTAAATAAACAGAACTTAAACATATAAAATATAGCTACCATTAATATAATAATCCCATTTGAAGATGAAATAAAGACAAAAGTGTAAACCATTCACTAACTAAAGATTAGCTTCCCATGTCAGGCGAGCGACTAAAGGTGGCTATTGGCAGCCTTTCGATGAACCAATCCATCTTCTGTAGCTGATTTGATTAGGTCTGAAAACCACATTTGTTACATTACGTTCCTTAGCCTTTTAAAAATTATGTTAAAGTCATGTTTAATTAGTTCCTACTCACCAATTAAAAACATATTATAGTATTTGACTTCTCAATTTTTTCAGTGAATAACTATTGCTAAGGTTATGTCAGTTTATGATAAAACCAGAAGATAATAATATATTTAAATGTTCACTTAGTAAATTATTCTTCATACTTAACTATGGTAGCTTTGCATACCATATTATTATTATTATTATTATTGTTATTACTATTATTATTATTAATGAGTAAATATCCAATATGAATAGACTAACAATGTATCAGACTATTTCTATCATGAATCTTTTAACAAATCATGTGAACGTGCATAATATACTTGTAACTAATTATAATTGTTTACATTTTCTTAGGTGACCTGGTGGTCTAGGGGTAAGGTGTCAGACTTCTGTGCTGGGGGTCCAGGGTTCAATCCTTGGTCCGGGCACAGATTTATCTTATTGCCAAACCCTTCCTTCACCTCTGACAAGACTTGTATTAATCACAACTTGTGAACGTGAGGAATGCCAGGCCTCCACCGTGGTTTGGATTCCACGTTAAACTGTAGGTCCTCCATTTCATCTCCCAATCACCCTAACATTACACATTAGCGTAAGTGCGTATAACCCGAACGGGTAGTAAGACGCGGTGCTAATAATAATAATAATAAATTTTCTTAACAAATAATCTAAAAGTTCTAAAAATAAATTGAAGGGAGACTACACAATTGAATTATCAAACACAAACATAATTTCAAATTAAATTAAATATTATCTGATAGACCTATTTTGTTTCTGTTTCAATCATATCTTTCTATATTTTATAGATAATACAACTCTCTAGATTGGCATTTCAAATACATTTTTATCGAAATGGACCAATTTGTAAACCAGAATATAAAACATTTGTAACATGAAATATAATTTCTAGCCAATAATATTTTAATATATGTTTATTACAAATCTTTCAAAGAAAATAATAAAACATAATTATTATTACTGCCCTAAGGAATTTCTAGACATATTGGCAAAGCGACCAAAAAACTAAATAGGATATGCGTGTTAACAAACATATAAAATGAAATGTGAAAATATATATTATAATTAATGTACTAAACATGTTAGCAGAGCTATTACCCGCTTCGGTGGCCGAATGGTTTATGGCACTACTCTCGTTGTAGATTAGACTGACGATAGTGGGAAGATCAAGGTTCGAACTTGGTTGGGTTTACGTAATGAAGGTGTTTTTTTCTAAAATGGTGTTCCATTCTCCCTACACAAAGATGTGTGTACATTTCATCTAAATATAGCCTCCCTCATATCTAAAGCAATTAGTGCAATTAGTAAATGATCGTATAACTCGAACGGTTAGTGAGACATGGCGCTAAAATAAAACAGACCTAATTATAAACCATTTGAAACAAAGCCTAAATGTAAGAAACTGGTAGAAATTTGATTTATATTTCCTTTATATTTATAATTTCAGAAATATGTAAACAAACCTATATATAAATAAACATATATAATAAATATACTTATATGTGTTTATATATATGTTTACATATATATAATAAATATACTTATATGTGTGTATATATAAACACATATAAGTATATTTACTATATATATATGTAAACAAATATATATAAACAAACATATATATATATATATACTATATTTTGTTTTGCTATCCAATATTTTACATATAAGGGCTAATGCTTGGTGTGTAGTTTTAAGTTTAATGTCGGAGTATTTTAGTTTAAAAGTTATCTAATATTATTATATCTTTAGAAACACATGATAATGATATATATAATGATAATACACATGATAATTATATATATATATAAACCAAATTCATAAGCACTAGCTGGGATAAATCTGGGCTACTTCAAATCGTTGTAAAAAAGCCCTCTTGCTATTAAACAACGGGGAGTGGAAACTTTTATTTTGCTACCATATTCACCAAATCATCATGAAAAGTGTAATGATCTGTGGTAAATATTTTGCTTAATTTCATTTTCATGGTTGGAAAATTTTATGTCTTTTAATTAGATTTGTTAACATTTAACCGTAAAATATATATATCTCATTGCAGTACGATACAATGTCCAAACGACAGCATCCTTAATCATGAATGCGAGAAAGACAGGTGCAGAAAAGTCTCTACATCTGCGGTGGAGATGCTCTGTCATCAGGTTGCACACTTTATTTTGTCAGATTTTCATGTTTATTACCTCGTTAATCTATAGATTATCACGTATAATTTTATCTCTAACGTAATATTTAACTCTACAATACGTTATTTCAAAATATTATAAACGCCAAAATAAAGTCTAAAGATTCTCAGAGGTCTATTTTACACTAACAACCCTATTTTGAGTTTGTTTAGTAGAGACAAAAATGTGAGAATGGTATATTAACTCATATTCTACGACATTTTACACGTGTTTGTGGAACTATCAGACTAAGCTTTATGGAAAAGCGCTCTAGATATAGCCGTGATAGCATCACTAAAGAAAATTTTAGATATTTTAGAACTAGTAGTGAGCCTTCCTCTTTACCTTGAGAGATGAAGTTTCGTAGTATTCGTCCCCCTCCTTTTTATTGACATGACAAAAGTTGGTTGTAGGTGAAGTAAAAATGGAGTAAAGGCTTAGACAGAATAGATTAATTCCAAAAAAATTACATATACCATTATATTTTAAGCCCTTTGGCCTGACAGAGGTTGATAATTTCTCGCTTACTGAGGAGGCCACCTTAATATTAGAGATATGACAGGCTTTACAACTTAAATAGCTCTTTGGAGTATAATATGAATGTGATAGACATTTAGTTGGCGAGAGTTCCTAAAACAGTGGATCTCAAAGTGGTTACAAAAATGGTCCACTAAGGATAACATGAAAGTTTAGAAAATGTATAATTAAGCTCTTAAATATTGCACCAAAAATTATTAGTTTATATCATATTAATTTAATGTCCGTACAGAAAAAAAATTCACAGGATATAACTATTAATTTAGTTACTTTCTTTAATAAGGAAGTTCTTAGATCATTAACACTCGAACATACGGAAGTTTAAAATAATTGTGGCAGTGAACATTAAAGGATGCATAAGAGGATGTTGATCTGGTGAAAATAATGACATAAACTGATCTAGAAAATTGTATGACTACTTTTTATTAAAAAAGTATTTTGTTCTACTTTGGTGCAACCCGCCTCGGTGGCGTAGTTGGCTAACGTGCCAGTCGTGCTAGCTAGACCACCGAAGACGGGGAGAAAGAGGTTCGAATCTCGGTCAGGTGAAATGGGATGGTTTTTCCTAAATGGTTTTCCAATCTCCCTCCACGCAAATGCGGGTTCACTTCCTCTAAATTCAACCTTCCCAATTCCTAATCCAATAGTGTGACTAGTACTTAAGCATATAACCCGAACGGGTAGTAAGACGCAGTGATAAATAAATCAAAAAATTAAAATTACTTTGGTGCAAGTGTGGTGGGAATAAATATCTTAGCCTAGAGTAACTTTAGTAAAAACACATCTATCATACCCCATACTCTCATTTTATGACTCAGTAGAAGTGAATACATCCTATTTTGCATCGATATGTGTTCGGTTCTTGTAGAGAAATGATCCTGGTTCCTCTGGATCAGTCAGCAGACGCATCAGAGTTGGATGAGTACTTTGCGTACACTTGTGGCATACAATACTCTCTTCTGTTGTAATAGTGTATTTTATTAAACATTTATCATTTTTTAAGAGACGTGAAAGCTTGGTTCAGTGCTATTTGTCTTACCTGATGATATTTATATTTACATTGTGTTTAACATCTCACTTAAATTAATATTGGTGTAGTTTCATAAAAAGATATTTTATACTGTCCTCTAAAGTTAAATAGATAGACTGATCTATAAAAATTATTTCTATTAAACAAACATCTAAATTCAACCTGAAATGTTACATTCTTACCTTGCATCATTTAACAACAGTGTAGCGCTTATATGATAACGTCATTATCATATATTATATAATATAGTTTTTTAAAGAATAACCTAAGAAAAGTACGAATGGAAAATAAAATCTTAGATATGTTTTCGATTCGTGATTTTTCTGAGAGTTTCGTATTGGGAAATAATAAATTATAAATACGAAGTTTATACATTTTTTATTGCGTTCATTAACTAGGTTCATGATATATATAGTCTAGACAAGGGGATACCAAAATAAAAGTGCCCGAGGGCTGGTATAGAATTCACGATTTTAGTGGTGGGTGGCATCATAATTAGTTTTTTTTTGGTCAAGTTATGCAAAAACGATGATTTGAATTGAAATAAGAAATGGGTTTTAAACATGTTTAACTACATACAAAATGAATTTTCCTTTTAATCTATATTATATTTGTTACGTAAATATAATTCAGCAGATGTGAGAAAGAAATTAACGTTAACATATGTTGGTTATTTAATGGAATTTTCCCTATGTAAGTCGGAACTTTTCGTTTCTCAGCTAGAAACATCGATTTTACTACAGTAGATTACTTATCCAAGAAACTACGTAGGCCGCAAAAAATGGCATCGGGGATCAAATGCGGTCAGTGGGCCTTCAATTAAAAACCCCCGGTCTAGGCTTTCGAAGTAGTCAAGAATTAATAGATATGGTGTCACCCTATAAAGGGATTTGTCCATGACAAGAGTAATAAGTAGCCGAATTCCTTCACCTAGCCTCTTTTTTTTTAGTTATTGTATCAACTGCACATAAATAAGTAAGATATCTTTGAAGTATTGAACCATATCGGACTTAAGTAGCTATACCTTGACTTTCTTACAAATATATATATGGATCATTTTTTCGAAAATGTATATATGTTTTCGTGGCAAGAATTGATACCAGTTTACTATTTATTATATATCGGTACTAATAATAACTACCAAAATCTGCTTCAGTGGCAGAATGGTTTATCACGCTCCTCTCATGTTAGACTAAACTACCAAAGATGGAAATATCAGGGTTCGATACCTATCGGATACACTCAGTGTAGTTTTCTCAAATGGTTTCCACTCTACCTCCACGTAAATGCGGGTGCACATCCCCTAAATAAAGCCATCCGAATCACTAATGCATTAATGTAATTAGTACATAGGTCGATAACCTGAACGGGAAGTTAAAACGTGCTGCTTAAAAAAATTATCTACTAAAGGGGTCGTTTAGGATCACATGAATTGACATATGAATATGAGAGAAAATATCTTGTATTTTTTCTAACTATCAAGTAAGTCCATTCGAAAATAAATTGGAGTATAGCTCTACAGTCCAATTTTCATAGATAGAGCCTTAACTAATAATTATAAAAGTTACTATATCGACTTTCTTGTATCAATAAGTTAAGTAATGTGATCTGTAACTGTTACCTTTGATTGATATTATCACTACTTACAAATTAACACTATTAAAAATATAAACAGATATGTTTGAAATGTATTAGTTTGTGTTTATTAAAGGCCCTTTCTATGAAAATTGGGTCGAAGTTTCATGTATATTTGAGTCAAAGGTCCAGTAGATGAAACATTTGATGGACGATGCCAACTTTAAAATAAGATAACATAGTAGTTTCTCTTGTCTACATTAACAAACTTAAATGATTCTTTTATAAACACTAATTTAACACAATTTAACACAATTTAAGGATCAGTGATGGGTAAGTAGAGGAGACATTTTCCTCTGGTATCTATGATTTATTTATGAGCTTTCTGTACAAAGAATACCTAAATATTTAAGATCGCACTGATTTTTTTTTTGCAAATTCATTTTTAAAAAAATACAAATAATCCTGGTTGTATTCTATAATGCGTGAGTTAATTATTGAAAATAAGTATATCTAGTAAAACTCATATGGCATTATATTAAAATCTTTAGTTTGGTTAAGGTTTAGTAAATTTATACATTTTATTGACTGAGCTGGTATATATATATTGTAAGATATTTAGAAATAGAGTTAAAGTATGTATAAGAATCGTTTTTATCGATATGTCATTAGTTCAACAAACTCATTATCTAAATTACCATAAAAATATATCGATTAGTTAATCGCGCTGCATATTTTCTGACCAAAAAATGAAGATAACTAAAACGTATAACTACAATTATAAATCCCTTGACACCGAAATAAATTATATCTTAAAGAATAAAATTAACATCTAAAAAAATTGCATTTGAAATCATAGATTATAAAATGTACACACATATGTACTGTGTGTGATAACCAATTTTAATTTAGGATATCTATGAAATTAAATGTTTTTCACATGAGCAATTGTTTATAATCTGAGAATTTTAATCATTTTAAAAATGGGGATCTTTTTTTATATTTGTGGCTATACATGTAAAATAGATTATTAAATTATTTTAATTATATTGTAAACATTTAATTACTAAAAATAATCTAAAGTTAATTTACAGATTTAAAGGCAAGTTATTCCCCAACTTTATTGACTTGTGCCTTTCCAAAATAGTATGATATTTTATCAGCAACCAATTAAATTGGATTTAATTTTGAGACACTTACTTTTATGTAATTTAAATAAATATTGTATTAATCAGGTGAAGGAGGGTCTACTGTGATGTAAAAATAGCTTTCATCATAAGGTATTGAAAACTTGTCTAGGGCTTAATGATTCCAAAAGTGTCCCCAATAAATTAAATTAAATTAAATTATTAGAGAAAGTAACTCAACCGCGTCCTCTCCTTTGTTAATTAATAGATTTAAATAACGTTCAGAGTTATTCACACTCGTCTCTTAACCAATATATTGAGGCTCATTATTACTACCGACTGCATCAAATGTGTTTTTTTAATGCTTTTCAACATGTCTCCTGGCAAATGCAATGATTTTTTAGGTCCTCCCCACAAAATTTTGGAAAACATTTAAGACGTATTTAAGAAGGAAGAGATTTAGAAAATAGCTTGGTGAATTTCAATAAGCTATGAATTTAGAGATGGAATGAATTTTATATTTATATAATCCAAATCTTAAATTTTCTTTTGAATCTCTAATCCCAATTCAAATCCTGGAATTTTTAAAGAGTACAATTTTAGTTTAAAAAAATATCTAAAGAGATATATAAAAAAGGTTGTTTAAATCTTTATATTATTGACAAATGTTATGTTATTTGTCAATATAATAACTCATAAAGATATTGAAACATTTTTTTAGTAAATTAATAATATTAATATAATTTTATCCTTTTACTGTGATATAGTTACTCTCCCAACTACACAAGTATAGAAAATTCTTTTAACAAATAACTTAAAATTAGTATAACCAAGTCAAAGTATTTATAAATTGTATTTGAAATAAATTTTTCTTAGAATTTCAAGAATCTCAAAACTTTCGAATAGCATGAGATTCGAGGAATATTCTATGCGAGCGTGTCATCTCTAGTATGATCTTAGTAAAAAAAATAGAATATAGCATACTGTAATTCAATAAGTAATTTTTTGAAACCTTTTCCTTCTTTAATCTCTCAACAGCATGTGTTCTTTGTTTTTTTCGTAGAATCTTTCAAAGGCCAAAGATTTCAATATAATGCTTAGGACATTAAAATTGAATAAATTTTATATTAAAAATATTCTGTTAAAATATTTAAAATACACAATCTCTAGGAATTATGTATGTCACTTAAGATACAGAGTTTTGTATCTGGACAATTTTTATTACGTTTCTAAAAAAAACCCTAGTAATTGTTAAAGCATACATTATAAATGTAAATTTTCACTTGTTCATTAGAATTGCAATATATTATTTTATATTTTTTCCAACACGGCTTAGCATACAGTCAATTATTTAAGGGAGAAGTTTAGAGACTAATTTAGAATAAGCCCATATAAGTATTGAAAGTCATGGGCAAATTAAAGTAATAAATTATATAGATAAAAACCACAACAAGCCGAGATTCTAACAAACTTATCGTTGGTGGTAAGATTAAATTTTACTTTTTAGATCACGTGAATATCGCTGTTAATTTTAGTATTTGTTAGTTACAGCTACACATGGTAATACATTCTCTTAAGTCATATAATAAAAGTTATATTGATGGTAATAAATATTTCACAGGCTAGGTTTGGATACATTTTTACTCTCTCTGGTGGTACCATGGTCTAAGACGTTAGGCTTGCATCACATTGTTTCATCATTGATTATGATTTTGGGATTCAGAGTTTGACTCTATTTATTGAAGGTGGTTTTATTCATATTATTTAAAGCTTTACTTTTCTAACTATCTCACTACAAGTGTGAGTTATTTTACACTAATCTAACTTATTCAAGCGCGTAGAAAGTTGGTGGTCAAGGGGGTAGGGACCCCCCTTGGTATTAACTGAACTCCATGGAATTTGTTGGTTGCCATACAAATACATACAAAAACGTAACGTTTAAGTTTTTTACTCTTACTACAGTTTTAATTGTAAAATAATCAACCAAATATTAGTTAGTGAATATTTTAATATTCACCTTCAATATACACCTGGTAAAGCTTCCTATTGTAAAATTAGCTCTGTCAACATTTCAAATACTTTACTTCTTTTCTCATACAATCAAATGGTATAGAAAAACAAAGGACGTTTCTCGGAATGAGCTGAATAAGTGGGTTCTTAGAAGACGAGGCAAACATTTTTGCTATCACATGTAAGATCCTACTTGAGGAATCACCCTAAGAAAATAGAAAGTTAAATAAGAGAACAAATGTCACAAGTGGAGTTTGTAGCTTATGTAGGTAGGTTTACTACCTTCCTCCGCCCATTATCTCAACATACCAACTTACTCAAAACATTTATTTGCTAACTATTAATTTTTTTATATAAAAGGGCAGGGTTGGAGGTTTCTGGACCCCCCCTAGAATTTGTTAGCACCCCCCCCCCGTAAATAAAAACTTTCTGAGCCCTTGAACTTATTCATACTATCCCTTGTATTAATTAAATAAACAAGCAAGTTGTTTACTTTTAACAAATACCATTGATTGTTTCCTTGATTAGGTTCAAACATTTAGNAGCCCTTGAACTTATTCATACTATCCCTTGTATTAATTAAATAAACAAGCAAGTTGTTTACTTTTAACAAATACCATTGATTGTTTCCTTGATTAGGTTCAAACATTTAGTAGGTTTTTTAAATCGTTTGTGTATTTATTTATGTGCATGTCTTCACGTTAAGAAATACATCACTCTTACAAATAAGAAACAAATCTGCATTGTATAATATCAAGAAAATTAATTACTTAGTGTCTTATTACATATCACATGAACAGCTGGTAAAGAAAACTCTAACTAACATGCTATCTCCTCTATAAAGAAAACAGTACTTACTAAAGCATTTTTTTTTTACAAACTACTAGATCTATTGTGTGTCTTGGGGAAACTTCCTTCAGTTTGAACAGAATATCAGAGAGGTACCGATTTTTTTTTTAGCTTTTTGCAAAACGTGTGTTAAACTTGACAAAGATTTCCCTACTGGCAAATACTTTTCCTCTCAAGGAATATTTTACTTCTCAAACATATATATATATATATATATAGAATGCACCTTTTAATGAGATAAATATTTTTTCTATTAAAATTCAAAGTTTTCAATGCAACTTTGACTAGTCAATTACATTTAGAATGTTTTTTAAACTATTAGAGTAGGCTCTACTTTATTGTAGATATTCTATTTTTGCTTGTAAAACACTTGATCTAATTATACAGCTAGTTACTGTCACGCATTAAGTAAGTAAGATTATAATTGACATGAGTATGATTATAATTTGAGTATATATATAAACTATTTTAAATCAGTAAAATTTTGAAATTACTGTCGGCACTATTAAAAAAAATTATATAAATTTTGAAGTGCCAAAAATATAATTTCTCAAATTTTTAATTTACCTTCGACGTTAAGAAGAATGGCCATATTAATCTTGGGCTCAGTGTTGACTTGACACTCATAGATGCCTGCGTCCCTTTTCTGAACGTATTCGATTTTCAAATTCCATTCATCTGAACCTTCAGGGTGGATGACTCCAAATCTCCCGTCTCCCGTATACGTGAAGATGTTGGAAGTGAGAATGTGGATATCTCGTTTGCGAATCCACGACACCTAAAAATAAATAAATAAAAAAAAACACTGGTAAGCCACTCTCAGGAACAAATTGTATATTTTATGTACAATACACAATTTACATTAATATATAAGTTAGCAGCTTAACATACTCAACTTTTTAAAGCTAGACACTTGAATTAAAGAATACACATTTTGATAAATTGTAACTTTAAAGACATGATATATATATATATTTATATATAGGAAAAAAGTATAGGAAAATATATAAATATATATACATAGGAAAATTTATAAATATTATAACATTTTATAATAAAATATACAAATCAGTTCAACAATTTTTAAAGTGACAAAGATATTATGGTAAAATTTAACTGGGGTGATTTATATTATGTAATTTATGTCACAAATGTCGATGAGAGTTAATGAAAAAATGTAATTGAAAGTGTTGGGTGTCAGGTTTAGGATTCGGTTGGAAGTGTTTAAGGTTAGAGGACGAATGTTTTACGTTCTGTAGCCTTTAACTTTATATTACCTTGGTTTAATTATGTCACATGATATTATTTTGTGAGCTGTTTTAATATTATTAAAATGTCATTGAAGACTTTTATAAAATTTTAAACTTTCAAATCTACATATTTTGTACATGTATGTCTTACAGATAATATTAAAGCTTATACTGTTAATAGTTATTTCGTTTTGGCTCAGCCAATGAGTTAAAATATTTACTTAAATTATGAAATGTATAGTAGTGTCAATATGGGAAAAAACCTTGTCATCTAACCACATGGAAAAACAGATACTTTCTAAATAAATCCTAGGAACTTTTGTATATTTTTTACTTATCATGCTTGGCTCCACACTACAGTTTCGGGGTCTGACCTGAGAGACCGATGATCAAATCCATGTCGGGTTCACTTAGAGTAATTTCCCAAAATGTTAATTTCCTCTTATTATTGTGTTTTTTCAAATTTTTCCAAGAAAATAATGCATTTTAATTTCCCTTTTTAATTTCTACCAGTATACACTGAAAAACCTTTATAAAAATATTGATAAAGTATAGTTACAACAATCATATTATGATTTTTAACAAATTTGGCGTAGGTTTACACTTCCAGATAAACATAAAATGATTAATTGGCTACATTATTATTTGTAAAAGCTCTCTATGATAAATAATTTGGATTTCATCAAGCTAATAATACCGAATACACCAACTAATTTTAATTAATGTTCTTATATTTTGTATAAATGCTATAACTAGCAATTAAATTAAAATATATATTCTCATAAACAAACTTGTATAGTTTAGCAAATTATATATTTTAAATATTCAGTTTATTATTTAAAAATATATGATAAATTTTTTTTATTATTTATATTTTAAAAATGTAATTACTATTATATGCTATGGAAACTGTGTGTTCATTTTATGATCAATGTCACATGATATAACACATATTATTTGAATATTAAAATAATACTATAATAGACACATCACCCAAACCTCCAGAAATAATTTAATTTCTGTGTGAGGAAATACCTCATTTTACAGATAAATAATTTTACTAAAATATGAGTTAAACTCGAGAAATTTATCTCATTCAAAAATATAGATCGCTACTTTGAGAAAGATATATAGTAATAACATTCTTATTAATAATTGTGTATCACGGTATATGTTTTCTTAAATTAAACCAAGTGTGAACGACATTTCCATCAAACCAGCGTCATTATTTTACACGAGACATATTTTTTTCACTAAGTGACTGATGTGGCAATGTTCATAGATTTTTTTCACTTCTATTCAAGTATTTATTTAAATGTGTTTCACTTGAAGTTTCAGAGAAAACAAGAAGAAGGAAAAAACTTATAAATCTCAAGTAGCTCTTATTCTAAAAGAATGGGTGTTAAGAGCTTGATGCATATATATATATCACGTTGGTTTTTTTTACTCCCCCCAATTTACCATGACGTTAGTAGTTTTTAAGCCATCTGTGATATAAAAAAATACCAATACGAGAGGCTAGAAAAATTACATTTAAAATATAGAAAAAAACCTTTGGTTTATTTCCTCCAGTATTTTCTTATCGGATCAATTAGATAAAATCCAACCATAAAACAATTACCCATGATTTAAAAAGTAAACAGAAAATCAAGAATATTACTAAATTATTTGTATTATTTTATGAACTCATTATACTTAAAAACATAGAAATAATATTTATTTTTAAATAAATATATTCTTTGTTTTACCATCTCTTAAGTAGACAATATATATCTGAAAAAAAATTATGGTTGTTAATAGGAAGTCGGTTTAGAGGAAATGCAGAAATATCAGCGAGTAGAGAGATAAATGAGAAGTTACACTGATAATAATCTTATATGGAAAATTGCCATAAAGTATACGGGAAAGATTCAAACTGTTCTTAAACTATGCGTACAGTGAGAGTAACGTTTCAGACCAACTTACCACTGATAGGAGTATAAAAATTATATAATTTATAAAAGTGTTAATTCGTCGTTTCTGTATGGATAAATACAGCATATACGACATTGATAAACCCCATAGAATAATATTATATTAGTTTATCTTACATTACCTTCGACGTGTTTATAATTTCAAGAAGACAAATCTATAAGCTTTCACCACTTTGAAATGAAACCCCAAACTATTTATCTATATATTTTAAATAAATGTGTGAAAGCTATCACATAAATCCATATAGTTAATGATTTCATAAGCGCCGGCGAGCATCGATGTGATCAATCAACCTAATACCATCCTAATTAACTGAACCGCAATCCAAATGGCTTGCCCCATTGTACTCGATTGACCCTGGTTTGACTTCGTGTTCTAGGTTTAGTGTTTCTGTATTATACGAGGGCTATCCAGCAACTCTGTTGTTATTGAGTATTAATTATCGCACAAACACCCCACCTCCCCCCCTAAACAACACTATCGCTATCAGATAATGGGACATATGTTACAGACATTGTATTTAAAGCGTCACCCTTAACCTACCTCCTACTTCTCCTAACACAGAACGAGAGTCAGTTTTGGAATGGGAGGACTAATGACTTCCAGTGTCATGTAACAACCGGTAGAGTAATGCTACCGGTAAACCTATACTCCACGAAAGTTAAGCTCTAGGAGTTAATATACCACAACGCGTGACGGGGTTACCAGTTACCAAGTAGTGGATTACGAGACTATACCGAATGAACGGTGACACAGGTGTGATCCAGGCACATTAAAATTAATGTTGAAGAGGAGGATTTTAAATATATAATCGTGTGAATATTGTAAATTATGTTCTATATATATATATATATATGGATATAACCCTAACTTCATATATAGATGGGTTAAATATCCAAGCTATTGTAGTTTTTTTTTAAACATCACGTCTTACAACCCATTTTGATTATACGCTTATACACTAATAATCACGCTAAAGAGTTAGGGATGAAGAAGATTGAATTTCTAGTGTGAGTACTTTCATTTTTTGTGGAGAGAGAGTATGAAAACATGTAATAAAAAACCCTCAATACACCTGACCGGTATCGAACCATGATCTCCCCGTCATAAACAGTCTAGTCGATTGCGAGTGTAGCGCCTTAGAAATTGGTTATTGTAGCTGTTAATTAAAGTGATGGCCGCGTTTTAGTATTATATTCTTTGAATTAAAAAACGAACCACATGTTTCTTAGTTTTAATAATTTTGTTCGGTACAAATTTTATTAATACTATCGATTATTAGGCTCTTAACAATATTGTTTGAATCTAAATAAACGTACAAAATGTGTGCTTCCAAACATTTATAACTCAAATAAACTTTAAATTTCATACTTTCACAAACACGTTCTATCCTCAACTATGTCCTTTGTCGTTGATTAATTCTCCCAGATAAAACGCATTCCTACCCACGTTGAAACTGTTTGATGTTTATTTTCTCACATTTCTCTTTTATTTACCATGATATTGAAAGTCTCCTTCCTCACTGAAGGTCAGTTCATTACAGCTCTTCCCAAAAAATAAAGCTCATTTAACACCAAATCAATCAACTATGACGATGAAATATTAAATTTCAGTGTTCCTCGCTATATTTTATCCTTCGTCCTAATCGTTATAAATTGCGAATAATTTTTTTACTTCCATTCATATTTATATATTTTACTTTATTCTTTTATATATGCTCTCTGCTTGAATATGAAAGTGTGTGGCAAATATTTTTGTAGCCTCACCCGTGACTAATTTTTTTTTCACTATAACATTAATGCACAAATATATTAAATAAGCAGCTGTTTGGATTGTATGAAACATTACTTTAATCTATTTTTTTGGAAAAATTATGTAAAAGATAAATAAGAGGATTGCTTTCTAACTGTTTCTACAGTAAATGAGACAATCTTTAACTCTTTTCTATATTTATAGAGCTTATCTACGACTAGGGCAATATCGAATAATTTCCATATCTACTTACAACAATTATAATTGATTTTGTATACAAGAGAAACATTACTTTAATAATTTATAAAAATAATTGAATTATATAAACTATATTGAATATATTAACTAGCTGGAAATTTTATCCTCTAAATATTTCATGTGTAGAAATATATATATTAATGAGAGTATAAAATACGCTAAGTGTTGGCCAAGCAGTCTTATTAATTAAACTCGCACTCTAATGTTGACTAGGGGAAAAATACTAAAATCCAAACCTAGTTTCTTGGGGCTGCTTCAAATCTGGGCACATTTATACAAATCCAAATTCTAAAAAGGGTAGTTAAAAAAATCCCTTTTATTTATAATAATAGAGTAAACAACTTTTCAAGGAAACATTTTACCTTGGTAATTTATGTTTAAAAATAAAAAATGTTACGACAATTTTAAGGAAATGAATAGGTATTTAAATAAAATGAGAACCAGAAGACATTTTGTGATCAAAAAAATTCCAAATATTCTATGATTACAGTAGAGTCCCGAGTATCCAACCATCGATTATCCGATATTACTTTATATCCTACATAAATATGTGCTGTCGGCTGACACCACCGCAAGGAGGAGAAGCAAAGCTCGGAAACTTGGACTTCACACATCAATTTCTACTTTCTCGCTATCGTACAGGTAGAGAAATTATTGTGATTGTCAAAAAAAATTGAACTCGAGATGTTGATGAATCTCAACGTTTCATGACCCCCCCAATACGAAAAAGTAGTTTTTTGAATTTCCGTCTGTTTGTCTGTCTGCCTGTACCTCCAGAGCCTAAACTACCTCCTAGAGCCTAAACTATTTTACAGATTGGACTAAAACTTGATATCTAGGGTTTTCATAGAATTGCCACGAGGGGTTTTTGGAATTGGATATCTAACCCTAAAATTAAGGTTAGTTTACTGAAGGGCAAAAAGAGAAAAAGTCGATTTTCACAAAATCGGCTCAAATGATTTTGATTAAATCTCATTTATAAATATTACAAACAAAATGACTACTCTCACATATTTCGGCAAAATGACTTTAAGAGCTCCGATCTGTTTCGTAAATTATCATTTTTGATCCTATCTCCGAAACTATTTGAGATATGAAATTTTTTATCATTACAAATATATAGACCTATTTATAATACAAATATTTTATTCGAAGCATATTTTTATAAAACCAATAACTTTCAAGCTATATACGAAAATATATATATATATTTTTAACTTTTTGAACACTAAAGGTAAAGTATTGCGACCCTAAAAAATATTTAACCTGAAATGTTGATAGATTTTAACATCTCATGAATCCCCGAACCCTAAAAAGTGGTATTTGCAATGCCGTCTGTGTGCCTGTTTAAACTTAAAATTAAAATTAGTTTAATAAAGGGCGAAAAGAGTAAAAGTCCATTTTCTCAAAATAAGTTCTAAATATTTTGATTAAATTTCGTATCTAGGTGGTGATTAAGATTAAAAATAAACTGGCTATTTTCATTTTCCCATGATAATGACTTTTAGGGTACTTTACAGGAGCGGAAATTTCCGTATCTACTCAACTATGTGAGATACTAAATAAATTATTATTGCAAAATTTTAGTACTATTAAAAATAAAAAACCATTATATTAAATATATTTTAATAAAACCAACAGTTTCTGAGATATTGGCAAATATATTAATACAATTTTTTGAGCTTTAGTTGTAAAGAGATACTACTTAAATTGTAACGCAATAATTCTCCAATGCCATAAAGTAATTAAATATAAGTAAGTCTCTTAAATGTTTATGTTATTTTTCCTTAAACTTCTTAAGAAAAATGTTTGTACAACAATTATCTATCTCCATTTTAGACTCAATAGTCAATATATAAACTTATTATTTTTTATTGGTCAAAATTTATAAATGAGGAATTTAATAGCAATGCGATAACCTGAAGATGTGAAACACCTAATAAAAGGTTGAGAATTTTAACAGGAAGTCAAAATTTTAATACGAAGTGTTGACCCTTGTTGACCTAAAATTGATATTTTATCGGTCCAAACATACAAATGAGGACATTAAATCTTTAAAAATAAAATTATAAAATTTAAAACCGGGACTCAAAAAAATGTTTTACATAAATATTATTTCGTTTCACATATATTACGAGTTTCAAGTAAATATCTCCATTTTTAAACAAGAGAGCGAGAAAGTCCATGCGTAGTTCCGTAACATTTATTTTATACAGTGGCGTTGCATTTTGCACAGCAGTGTATATAATAATCGTTGCATTGATTTTATTTAAAATCCAATGTTATGCCTAGATGAAGGAAGTAATAGTTTTTAATCTATTGTATAATATATTCTATGGAGTAGTTACTAATATTTTATTTCATATTTATTCCACACTTTAATTTAATATATTTCATTTTAGCCCCTCTCCTTGTTTCTATATCATCAAACATTTTGGTTATTCGACCACCTGTTAGTCTCTTTTAGGTTCAATAGTTGTGAATCTACTGTTATATTAAACCTAATCATCTTATGGTAGATAAAGTTATGGCATTATAAACTCAACTATTCCAGAATGTAATTATTGTTTTATTTAGGAAATTCAGTTTTATACATTTCTAGAGACAGTAAAAAAAACATATAATTTAATCTCTTTTCTAAAGTATATCACAAGATTTGATTACTTTTTATAAATATTAATAATAACTAGAAGCTTAGTTTATTTAATTCAGGTTTGGTTTTATTTTTTAGAATTCTTATTTATCTTTGCGATCGTTAATATGTTTATCTGAGAAGATATTTTCCTTTACATTTTTAATTTTTAGTAAAATATATTTGTAAATATTTAACGTGTATTGAAAATTCGATTAAAAGATATTAAAGGATCTAATTAAAATTACTGAACCTACTTAACAAGGGGAAAAAAATCAAATTTTAGTTTCACTTTAAATGGATATAATTTCAAATTTTGATTGTGTATTTATTGTTGAGAGTGAGAGTAAAATGTACGAAGAAAATTTTAATTATTATAAACCACCATACTAGTGAATCCTTGATTAATTTTTGCTTTATCTAATACAACATTTTTATATAATTAATTTATTGATATTTTTTAATCTCTATTTGAAGAAATCAACAAATCAGAATTTTAGTAAATTTTTAGAAAATAGCTCAAAGTTGATTGGAAATTTAATTAAAAATGTAACAGGAACTACATCCGTAGACATATATATATATTGATGAAAATATAACCACAAGTACAAAAGAAAATAGGTCAGTGTGAATTCACATTACGACTCAGTGAGCATGATATTGATCCTGCGTGTGAAGAAGAGAGAAAAGAAAGAGAGATAGCGAGGTATAGAAAGGGACAAACAGACAAAGACACGGCAGGGGAAAATTAAAGGAGCAAAAGAGACAGACAATTCTCTATGTAACGCAGAAGACTTCAATCAGTGACAGATTCTGTACCACCAGTAATTTGCGGCGGATTTGCCATTATACCCATTGAATGCCGAGAGGAAGTCACACAATGACACATGGTGGGGAGGAGGGAGGAGTTGGAAGGGAGGTGGTAGGGGAAGTCGAATGGCAGGCAAAAGACAGGAGTGATTGGAGGAGAGGATCGAACCCTAGGCGTCAAAGTTATCATGTTCTTTCTGAATTGAATTTTGTGAATAGAAAATATTCGATGTAAAAGTTTTTTATTTTAGGGAATATTTGTTTCTTCTACTGAGGCCATTTTTGAAGTATTGATGATTGGACAAAAGAATTATTAAAAAGTTATAACAAGTTCATATTTTTTAAGAAATGAAGAATATATTTAGTAATAAAGCGAACTAAATATTGTCAGAGTACATTCTTCAAAACATATTCTTTGTCATCATATACCAAATAAAAAAAATAATAAAAAATGATATATTAATTACCACTGGCAATTTTCTTTAAATAAAATAATTTAAAAAATTTAAAAAGCTTAAACGATTAATTTAAAATATATATTATTTTGAAGTTTAAACACAATGGGTCTATATATCCATAGGTAGAGAGATATTTCTACATTTACTTGACACCATGTTGTTTAAATTTTGGCAAAATTTTAAAAGTTTTTTTGATATTTTATACTATTCAATTTTTATAACAATCATTGTCAGTGGTAATCTTTAAATTAATTTTATTTGATATATTAAAGCAAACAACATGTTTCTAAGAACCTCTATTGAACAAACAAACTTTTCTTTCTTAATACATATCATAATTTATTACTAAATATTTCTAAACTTAAAGAACGAATAATATCATCCATTTTTATTTCTAATTCCAAGAGATATGTTAGATAAATTAAGAACATTACTAAATAAGTAATTTTTTACGATTGTTTATTGGTATCATATTTTATTTAATGCCAACAAATTAATGTATAACTTATTTCATTAAAAATATAATCAAATCCTCAAAGTTTGAAATGTTTTTTAATTTATTAATATCAAATTAACCGGGTCAACTAGAAGCTTACTCGCCAAAATTAAAAATATTTTTATGATATTATTGGTCATAAATAATCGTAATTAAATATATAATTAATTTTATATATATACAGATATATATATAAATCTATGGCTATTTCATCATAAATGTAAATAACTGTATTTATAAACCATATGTTCAAATTTCTTTGAGTTTGAGAATATAGAGATTAATGGGGCTTTTTTAAATGAATTCACAAAAAAGAAAACTTTTTAGAAAATCATTTATATTAAACTGATCTTAAATGTTTGGATCTCGAAGTATACATATTTTTAAAAGAAATCTTCACAACAATTTTCTCTTCTCAATCAACAAATTTTATTTCAATGAAAATTAATAGGCAATTATTTTAAAACTGTATATAGTTTTAAAATATTTGCGGCACTATTATTGCAAATGGATTTGTGAAGTGATAATTTAACACTTAAATTCAAATAATTAGCTTTAAATTGAACTAAAGATTATTTTAAACTTTAAAACCATGAATACCTGGATATCATTAATTTTATTTATAAATTTTCAAATTTATAGGAATCTTTTGCTCTCTTTTGAATAACTAATACATTTTAAAATATTACTCAAAACGTCTACCTTTTTTGATCACCTGTGGCAATGACAATTATTTACGAGTATATTTCACTCTATAAAAGAAAGCGATGAACATCCGAGACGCAAGCCATAATTTATTTCTAGCAAGTTTACACAAAAAATAAACTTGTTTTTTCCATGTTTACTCGCTAGCCGGTGAAAATAATGGACTCACAATATTTCCAAGCTAGAATTAAACCATGTAAGATCATTTCAAGAACAAAGCAGAGCTGTGGTACTTATTCAATTCTCATGGCAAGGGCCCCCTATCTGACATCTAGAAAAGATAAAAGAAAAAATTTACTTTTTTGATATTCATACACTTACTCATAATTATCTTCAGCTGTCATCTTGGATATCTCAATTATCGATGTCAAAATAAGACTTATACAATTTTAAAATCTTTATCATATTGGTCACAAAAAATTTGTTCTTATTTTCCTTATTTTATGAAAGGCCCTTCTTATAAAAATTGTAGTGTAGCAATCCATTAATTTCTGTTATTAAATATATATGATATAAACTATTACCTTTTAAAGTTGACTTTTTTTGGGAATGAACGTTTGGTATAAAACCATTTATCAATTAGTAGCCTAAACTTCTTTTTTTTTTGTTTTATAATAATGTAGATATAATATAAAGGTAACGCCAAATAAATAAAGACCTATGAATTGTTGAGCGTGTGACGTCACGCAATAAACAATCCAGCACACACAAAACTATAAGAAAGAAAAACTAAGTTGTTAAAAATCAGGTCAAATTTTGTAATCTAAATAATAAATAAATCTTCAATATCTACATCTATGTACACTTAACTCTGTTTATTTAAAATAAATCGTAAGGTGCAACGCGTAAACTTTCTCTCACATTTATCGTAAATTGGCATTTAATAAAAACTAAAAAGTTTTATGAAACCAAATAATCGTTCTATACATTGTTTTAGAAACATTACACCAAAGATCACAAATTAAATAATATACACTGTTACTTACTCTATGGCATTAGGAACTAGGAATCTAGGATTACTATTACAGAAAAATTAAGAAAATAGAAATATCTTTGTCTACCAAAGAGCCTAAGATCAAATTCCTTTTCAAAGAGCTGAATTAAAATGTTTGAATATTTTCTTAAAGCATGGATATTATTGGTTTTATAAAAATATTTTTGAAATAAAACATTTTTGCTTTAATAGTTTACAATGATAAATTATTATGTATCTCAAATAGTTGCGGATAAATAATGAAAATTGGGAGATTTCCCCTATGTAAGGTACCCTCAAAGTCATTTTTACAAGAAAATGAGAATTTCCCCCTTATTTATAATGATAAACAAAGTATGGATACAAAATGTAATCAAAATTGTTAGAGCGAATTTTGAGAAGTCCTATTTTTTTTTATTTTTTTTTTTGCCGTTCAGTATACTACACTTAATTTTAGAGTTATATGTCTAATTTCAAACACCCCTTGGTGGGACCTTATGAAAACCCTAGATACTAAGTGTGAGCCTAATCAGTAAAATAGTTTCGGCTTGAGCCCGAGGTACAAACAGACAGACAGATGGCATTATGGAAACTGCTTTTTTTTTTTGTTTCAGGGGGTCTTGAAACGTCGACACTTTTCAAAATTTCAATTTCGATTTTTTTGAAGATCACATATCGATGGTGTTGAACTGCAACCTCGTATGTCAAAAAAGTAAGTTTTACAGGAGAGCCAAAAAACATGTTAGTATCTTGA
>CABFWO010001014.1:7363-21600 GCA_902155825.1 Timema genevievae
CCCCCCCCCATATAGACCCATTGGTTGGGAAGGGGGGAAGGGGGAGAGAACGATATCTTGGCCGATGAATTTGGTAAAGAAGACGCTCCAAAGACAGCAGCTATCCATCAACTGTCACTGGATATGGAAGATAAGGAGAGGAGAAGAATGGTTGCAGAAGATAACAGTCTTAGAAACTGAGGGGAAGAATATTATACAAATTTAATAGAAACCAAGTTTAAATATGGAAGAGGAAGTAGTAACAGTATGAACCAGGGTTTTACCAAGGTGCGGGTTAAGCTTGTGTATAACAATAACATGAGGTAACAGGATGTATGACGGGAACTATTACAATATAATGAACGGGGAAACACAGAATACACTGCTGCCACTGGAGAAAAATTAAAAAAGTGTAGGTCTATAGGTCATCATGACACAAGATATGCTCTGTACAGTTGACGGAAAGGATTTATAAATGTTGACTATAGTTCACAAGAGGACCAGACGAGCAGGATGCTGAGTGGTGACTATAGTTCACAAGACCAGACGAGCAGGATGCTGAGTGGTGATATAGTTCACAAGACCAGACGAGCAGGATGCTGTGTGGTGACTATAGTTCACAACAAGACCAGACGAGCAGGATGCTGAGTGGTGACTATAGTTCACAAGACCAGACGAGCAGGATGCTGAGTGGTGATATAGTTCACAAGACCAGACGAGCAGGATGCTGTGTGGTGACTATAGTTCACAACAAGACCAGACGAGCAGGATGCTGAGTGGTGACTATAGTTCACAAGACCAGACGAGCAGGATGCTGAGTGGTGATATAGTTCACAAGACCAGACGAGCAGGATGCTGTGTGGTGACTATAGTTCACAACAAGACCAGACGAGCAGGATGCTGAGTGGTGACTATAGTTCACAAGACCAGACGAGCAGGATGCTGAGTGGTGATATAGTTCACAAGACCAGACGAGCAGGATGCTGTGTGGTGACTATAGTTCACAACAAGACCAGACGAGCAGGATGCTGAGTGGTGACTATAGTTCACAAGACCAGACGAGCAGGATGCTGAGTGGTGATTATAGTTCACAAGACCAGACGAGCAGGATGCTGTGTGGTGACTATAGTTCACAAGAAGACCAGACAATCAGGATGCTGAGTGGTGACTATAGTTCACAAGACCAGACGAGCAGGATGCTGTGTGGTGACTATAGTTCACAAGACCAGACGAGCAGGATGCTGTGTGGTAACTATAGTTCACAAGACCAGACGAGCAGGATGCTGAGTGGTGACTATAGTTCACAAGACCAGACGATCAGGATTCTGTGTGGTGACTATAGTTCACAAGACCAGACGAGCAGGATGCTGAGTGTTGACTATAGTTCACAAGACCAGACGAGTAGGATGCTGTGTGGTGACTATAGTTCACAAGACCAGACGAGTAGGATGCTGAGTGCTAGCGTCTCGTGGTAGAGCTCAGTGACACACATCCCCCCACGCAATCAATACCGCCACTTGCCAGAGAGTACACGGATTGCCGACGGAAAACACTCCAGACGAGAATATCTGGCGCAATGGAAGCCGTTTGGACCAAGCAAACGGACTTGTTGGCCATAGAATTTGTGGTCATTAATTTATCACTCGCGTATCTTAAAATGTTAGATTAAAAAACTATTGAATATTTTCAATAATTTTACAAAACGCCATGAATACCATACAGAATATAAAAGACGGTTGAAGAGTAATAGTTTAAAAGCCATGAAATATGGTGCCACCTTCCCCTTCGTAGGCCTCCCTCCCTCCCCCCAAGTGTAACATTAGCAGTTCTAGCTAATGTTACATTAATACTACCCGCCCCGATTAGATGCAGATTATCGCAGTGTATCGTTCACCACCTCCAACTCTAACCGCTAGAAGCCACAATAGCCGAGAAGAGGGTGGGTGGAATCTATAAGGAATTTAATGTGACAAAAATAGGAACATTTGCAAGTTTAAGAAAAAATTGAATTATTTATTCAAGATAAAACAACAAAGGTAAATAAATAATACATGGCCTCACAAGGTAAACTGGAGAGTGTTGGAAAACATATAAATATGGCAGAGATTGAAGATATATTTCACAATATCAAAGTAATAGTAGACCTTGAAGAAGACTAGGTTTGAAACAAAAGAGTTATATCATAAATAAATAAATAATTAATTATATAAGGTTTCAAAAGTTTAATGATTTTTTTAAATTTAACTTAATTATTTAGCACCGCGTCTTACTACCCATACGGGTTATACGCTTAAACACTAATTACGCTAAGGGGTTAGGAATTGGGAAGGTTGAATATAGGGGAAGTGAACCCGCATTTGCGTGGAGGGAGAGTGGAAAACCATTTAGGAATCCCCCCCTTCCAGTTCACCCGAGCGAGATTCGAACCTCAATCTCCCCGTCCTCGGTGGTCTAGCTCAATACGACTTGCGCGTTAGTCAACTACGCCACCGAGGCGGGTTTTTAATGATTTAATCTGTTTGTTTAGTCTGAAGTTGCAATGGTGATTCAGCCGCTTTGTTAACCAGGTAGAAGGAACTCTTTAAGCTCTTTATTACTATACTAACGAATTTTGATTACTAATGGGTCTTTTTCAGACTAATTCGTATAAATAAATAATTTATGATATAACTCTTTTGTTTCAAACGTAGTCTTCTTCAAGGTCTACTATTACTTTGATATTGTGAAATATATCCTCAGTCTCTGCCATATTTATATGTTTTCCAACACTCTCCAGTTTGCCTTGTGAGGACATGTATTATTTATTTACCTCTGTTGTCTTATCTTGAATAAATAATTTCATATTTTCTTAAACTTGCAAATGATCCTATTTTTGTTACATTAAATTCCTTATAGATTCCGCCCATCCTCTTCTCGGCTATTGTGGCCTCTAGCGGTTAGAGTTGGAGGTGGTGAACGATACACTGCGATAATCTGCTTCTATTCGGGGGGGAGGGGGGTAGTATTAATGTAACATTAGCTAGCATTGCTAATGTTACACAAGATGTAGGCGAAGCCAAATTTTTTAAGTTACTTAATTTTGGAAGATATATTATATACATACACATAGAGGGTGGTTTATTTAAGTTGGCACGGCGAAATATCTATAAAAAAACGCATTTAAGAAAAAAAAAGTTTCATACAAAATCGCTTGGTTTTGAGACGCTGACAAAATTACTTAATCGATTTGTTTTTTATTTAGTGGACGTCTTTAAGGTCATCTCAAAGTCAACTATTGTTTTTCAAATGGGACCCTGTATTTTTTATTGCAGAATCATATACTACGGGGAAAAAAAGCCACTTTTGTCTGAAACATACCTACCAGAAAGTCTTAATGTCAAGAAAATGCAAGACCTCTAATGCGAAATAGGAAATACTCCAGTTGCATATAAATTTTACAGTAGAAATTTCATCCCAAGGTTTAATGTCTTTTAATTATCCTAGTAGTGACACATGCAGTACTTGCGACAAGTACCAATCAGATGTACAATTTACAACAAAACTTGTCCACAGTAACGTCTAAACAAGATAAACGTTCAAATGAATGTAAAATGAGAAACTTAGATATATAAAAAACTAGGTACATAAAATGAAAACCCAAGTTTTTTATAACAGATTTTCAACAAAAAAACTTACCCATGCCAAATATAACCACGAATGATAGGTACTATCGGTAGAAGTTGTCATTTTATTATTTCAAGGGGTTCAATCCTCGGCCCCGGCACAGATTTATCTGATTGCCAAACCCTTCCTTCACCTCTGACAAGACGTTTATTAATCACAACTTGTGAATGTGTGGAATGACGTGGTTCGGATCCCACGTTAAACTGTAGGTCCTCCATTTCATCTCACAATCACCCTACCATTACACATTTAGCGTAAGTGCGTATTACCCGAATGGGTAGTAAGACGCGGTGTTAATAATAATAATGATATTATTATTTCAACATACACATTTTATCCCCTGGTTTCTCTGTGTTCTACTGCCACCCGGAAACTGATGGGCGCGAGGCTTCTGATGAAGTGGCAGCAATGATTTACCATTTTATATGACAAATTTTAAATCCCGCGCTGTAAAAGACAAACTGAAAAAATATTAGAGTTACCTTTTGTATCCGTGAATACTTTTATCTGGTGTGTGACCGTAATGTCACTAATTAACCAGAAATTTCCTGCCGAGGTTCCAGAGAAGTGGATCGCAGAATTTGAGATAGGCCCGTTGTAAACCCTTTCCATGTCATGTTGTCTCGGCCTAGAAATTTGCCGTAGTTTGTGTGTTCATTGTACAGAAAGACAAGGACTACACGAGAGATTGTTTTGAGCGGGAGAATTCTAGACTCGTGAAGCTTAGATCGAATTTCAATAGACGTTGGGAACCGGATGCTATAGTAGCAGTCAACATCCCACAGAATCTGAATGAGTCAATGAAGAAGGATCAATCCTTGCTGCAGGACTATCTTCATGAAGCTAAGAAAATGTTATTAATATTAGCTGTGTGTATATCTATGCTTAAGTTCATGATATAAAACCAGAGAACCATAATGGCTATATTTTTCAGTTGGCTATTTGCAATAACGCACTGACAATGTTTTTCTGTGACAGATGTTAGTTACCATTATCTTTGGACAAATTTAATGATCTACAACATATCAAACAGTTTTGCGGCCCAGAGGGAAAGAGTTACATCGGAGGCCTGCCGTAGAGAAGATTTCAAGGATCCAGCAAGAAAAAACAAATTATTATTAATATTATTATTAGCACCACGTCTTACTACCCGTTCGGGTTATACGCACTCACGCTAATGTGTAATGGTAGGGTGATTGTGAGATGAATAACGTGGGATCCGAACCACGGTGGAAGCCTGGCATTCCACACATTCACAAGTTGTGATTAATACACGTCTTGTCAGAGGTGAAGGGTTTGGCAATCAGATCTGTGCCGGGACCGAGGATTGAACCCGGACCCATAGCACAGAAGTCACCTTACCCCTAGACCACCAGGTCACCAATAAGAAAAACCAAAGGAAAAGCAAATGATAAAGTGTTCGTCACTACATACTGGTGTAAGTTTTACATACTGGACTATTGTATTTTTGTGAACTCCACAATGGCCTATCTTTTAATTTTAGCTTCTTTTAACTGTGACAATAATTAGGTATGCTGTGTTGTAATATGGAATTCAAACCAGCCATTGTTAGTTTTAATTTTGTGTTTTTAGTTATATATTTGTTAAAAATAAAACATAGATAAAGAAAATTTACATCCCTCACTTTTGTGGTTTTTAAATTAACATTCCCCTATTTTTGCAGTTAGGAAAAAAAAAGTATATAACTAAAAGTGGAAATAATATTGAAATATTCTATTTATATCTGATAAACTGTATGTACTTAGTAGTAAGCACCAATTAAAATAAAATGGTTCAGATATTCTTAAATTAATCTATTCCATTGAAAATGGACTTCTTAACATTAAAATTTATCTAGCACAAAATAACAAAAAATGACATACTTTTTTTTTTGTCTTGTGGTCTTCATTAATATTGTCTCTATATCTCCAGATATGTATATTAAATGTTTTTATTGAAAAGTTAATTATGTTTGTCTTAAAATCAGTTCAACTACAGTAGCTCCATGGCTTCTTTGGTGCTGACTGACAGCTCACAGCTGAAAGCTGACGGCTTTGAAAAGTTACCAGACCAAATTATGTATCCTTACGCCGAACCATATGATCTGCAAAAAAACATGTGTTTAGCAGCTGTCACTTCTGACAGTCAACATTTAGGTATATACCTAAATGTTGACTGTCAGAAGTCAGCTGTGAACTGTCAGTCAGCACCAAAGAAGCCGCGGGGCTACTGTAAGTAATGCAATAACAATTTACGTCAGGTGAAAACTTAAAATGAACCCAACTATATTACAATTAACTAAATTATGTATTATAGTGACTGCACTATCCAGAGAATAAGTTCAGTCTTGGGTCTAGAAGTTTCTTAAGGAAATTTGTAAAAAAAAAAAAAGGCGTAAGAGAAGACGTGAAGCTGAGCCTCGAGTTGTTAATGTCGGCGGGCAGCTACTAAAAGCTTGCCACAAAGTCTAAGCCAGCGCGGCGCGGCCCCTTTACGAGTCAGAAAGCAAGACACTTCACTGCAAAGATTACCCCAACTTGGAATGGAAGTTATATAAAAAAATAAACTTTTGAAAAGATTACCGATAAAGTGACTGTTCCAAAAAAACAAACTTTTAAAGTAGAACATTATTAAGACGCGTCAAAGATTAAAGTAAAGTCAAATAATAATGAGTGTGTATTTAAACAAGTAACTCATTGCTAAGTCTAATAAATAATAAAGTATATTTAATATTAAAATAAAAGAATAAATAATTGGAACAAATTTTTGAAAGGAATATTTCGAAGAGTGAAAATTCTTCGAGGACCTATCCAAATATATAGGGCCTATATCTATCTCTCTATATAAATATATTAGGAAGGTTGAATTTAGAGGAAGTGCATCCGCATTTGTGTGGAGGTAGAGCGGAAAACAATTTTAAGGGAAAACCACCCTCAGTGCACCCAACCAGGATCGAACCCCAATCTCCCAGTCATCAGCAGCCAGTCCATTGCGAGACTATGCGGCCACCAAAGCGGGTAAAAATTAATATTGAGAGACCAAAGTTTGCCCCTTAACTCCCCACCCAAGACCCCTTTATTTCAGGGGTAAGTCTTCACAGGGGATGATTCAAGGAGGCGGGGGGTTAAAGGGTCAGTTGACCCCCCTTGTGAAAGTTAGAAAATTAATACAAAAAATAAAATGAAACTTCAAATTTTAGAAAGAAAATACAATACAGATACATTTTATACAATTTTTAATCTTTTTACTCGCAAACACCTCTTAAGCCGGGTCCACACCTGCGCCATTTGTCCACGTTGACTCAATGTTCAATATTTGTCGTACATAGCAAGTAACGAACATTGTTCCTCATAGAGACGGTAGACTAGCACACATCAAAGAAGACTAATAACCACCTGAGAGCAGTTCATTCACGAATACCGAATATAGTGTAGGCCTATGTGTAGCAGTAGCGGCGGAACTGAGGGGGACTCTGACCCCCTGGACATAAGTTGACCCTCCTTGGAATAAATCCCCCCCTCCCCTGATATATTTCAAATCCTATGACATTATCGAATATGAAGCTGAAAGATGGCCTTAAATTAAACTCCAAATGACTTCTATATGCGTTCTATTGTCAAAAATTTGCCTGAGAAGACCTCTTTAAATAACTACTAGACTAGAGGCATCTAACTAGCACAAAAAGTCAGGGGAGGAAAGTTCTAGATATCCTCCTAGGTCATCAAAATTTCAAAAATGTCCAGAGAAGGACAATTCAAAATTCTGAAATTTCTAAAAGAATTTAATTTTCAAAATTTTGTCGGTGGAAGACCACTTCAAATATTATCGTCTAGAGGTATCTAGTTATCGTAAAAAATTAAGGTGAGGATCGCTCTATATAGCTTCGAGGGGCATCTAAATTTCAAAAATTTCTAGGTGAGGAACACTTTAAATGGCTTACTAAGGAATCTATTTTTTTTTAATCAAGGCGAATACTACTCATAGCTTCTAGAGTGAACCATTTTTCAAAAAATTGTTGAAGGATAGCCACTCCAAATAGTTTATAAAACTATCTAATTTTTAAAAAATTGGAAGGGATGACCACGGTTTAAAACATATATAAGATCAAATATGAATGAGAAACTATTAAATGGCTTCAAACAGAAATATACATTGTAAGTAACTGTGTTATTTATAATTATGACCCCCCTATGAAGATGATCTGGATCCGCCCCTGGGGTTACAGGAATGTCTCCCCCGAAATATATATCCACCAGCGCCACTGTGGTGAATGAATGGTCTGTAAGAAAGTTCGCTAAATGTCGGCACACTCGCAGCAAAACAAATAAAGAAGAGGAGGGAGTGAGTATCCCGACCCTGGCAAGGTCGGTCAGTCACAACCTGCTGGTAGCCAGCCAGCTATTAGCACCACAACAGCTGTCATTAGTGGGCCAAATCAACTTGAACCTGTTTGTGTTTCCTATTGACACGGAGAGCGTTAGAGTAACATTTAAATACAAGATAGAAAAACAGGTGCGTATTTTAAACGTCCCAGCTACGTCAATTTAAATGAAAGGTTAAAAACGCGAGCGTCTGATATTTCAATCATTTTAATTAACTTGTACCCTACCCGCCTCGGTGGCGTAGTTAGCTAACGCGCCAGTCGTGTTGAGTTAGACCGCCGAGGACGGGGAGATCGAGGTTCGAATCTCGGTCGCGTGAACTAGGGTGATTTTTCCTAGATGGTTTTCCACTCTCCCTCCACGCAAATTCGGGTTCGCTTCCTCTAAATTCAACCTTCCCAATTCCTAATCCATTAGTGTAATTAGTACTTAAGCGTATAACCCGAACGGGTAGTAAGATGTGGTGCTAAAATTAAATTAAATTGTATCCTATTCCATTGTATGGAAGCCACCAACAATACTTTATTAGAAAAAAGTAAAAAAAAGGTTGTAATCAAGAATGTTTGAGCTTATGAACAGGTTCTCAACGATGACTCCCCATTTCAATAAAAGCCCGCATTGGTGGACAGGCGGGCAGAAGGTAAGCGCCCCCTAGACCGCGTCGGAAGGTCCGCACGAATAGGGTTTATTTAGTGGACTGCGTCCGCTCTTTCAAAGCATTCGGATTTCTAAAAAAAGGCAAGCGCCCACTGGGTCGGTACCGCATGGACCGCACATTCTAGGGGGGTGCGCCCAATATCCGCACTGACAGCACATTCTAGGGGGGTGCGCCCAATATTCGAACTGAAGGCACATTCTAGGGGGTGCGCCCAATATTCGAACTGAAGGCACATTCTAGGGGGTGCGCCCACTATCCGCACTGACAGCATATTCTAGGGAGGTGCGCCCAATATTCGAACTGAAGGCACATTCTAGGGGGTGCGCCCACTATCCGCACGGACGGAAACTCAGTTTGTTCCTCTGCTCTCGAGCCAGAAGATGAGCTTCTCGTTTCGTGCTCAAGGAAGTACTGTTTACATTTCTGTTATTGTTGGATTTGTTTCATGTTTATAATTGTACTTTTGTGAGTAATATTTCACCGTATTATTTAAATATGGAACGCGAGGAAGAATTTATAGCTATTAGCTGCATTTAAATTGAAGAGGAGAGAAGAAAATGTAGGAAACGACGATTCTGGGTTCACAACATCAACAGGAAAAGACTTATGTTTGGCGAATACCACAAATTATTTCCTGATCTGGTTGAAGATGACGCCAAAAAATTCCGGACCGCAATTGATTATAATTCCCTCGCCTGGAATTTCTGTCGAACGGCGGAACGGCGGCGAGTCCGTTGCCGGTGGTACCGACCCGGTGGGCGCTTACCTTAAGGCGGTTCCCAACATTCATCCTTCAGTTTTACTGTGTCGACTTTTTGTGTCCTAATATCTATAGTTACATCAGTGGTACGGGTGGCCGTTAGGATAATAGACTACTAGGGGAAAATACTCTATCTTCACCCCACTAAGCTATCATTAATCTAACAGCTGGTGCTGTTGTAACTAATATATAATTCTACTTTAAATTACTATTTTTCTAATTAAAAATATGTTTTTATTTTATTTAAGTATTTTTCGCTTTTTTTTAAGCTTATCGCAGTTAATTTTGACAAAAAATAACGAGTTCTTTTGATTCTTAAACAAACTTTAAAAACGTTCCCCAGACGGCAGATGTTTAATTTGTAACCAGTGACGTGAGAGGGGAGATATTAACTCACTGACACACCCGCTTCGGTGATCTACCGCGCTACCCTCGCAGTGGACTGTACTGACAATTACGGGGAGATCGAGGTTCGAGTCTCGGTCAATCTAGTTCACGAACTGATGAACTCGATAAATAAACTGCCGATTTCAGTGGACAAAATCATTTTGAACTGTTCCCAAAAGTGAACCTTACCGCCTATCAATAAACTAGAGAAAATAAAGCTGAGAACTAACTCCGGGTGTGAATGGCGGGGCGTGCGAGTAGTACTCGGCATTCCAGATGACGTCATCCGCACGCATCAGATTTCACTCTTTCTCCGGAATTCCTATCAGCATTGCCGACGTCCATTGCGGACGTGCGGATAGGTATATTATTATTATTATTATTAATATTATTATTATTATCATCACCGCATCTTACTAACCGTTCGGGTTGTACGCACTTACGCTAATGTGTAATGTTAGGGTGATTGTGAGATGAAATGGAGGACCTACAGTTTAACGTGGGATCCGAACCACGGTGGAGGCCTGGCATTCCACACATTCACAAGTTGTGATTAATACACGTCTTGTCAGAGGTGAAGGAAGGGTTTGGCAATCAGATAAATCTGTGCCGGGACCGAGGATTGAACCCCGGAACCCCCAGCACCGAAGTCAGACATCTTACCCCCTAGACTACCAGGTTACCCTCGGAAAGGTAAACGTAGTCTCATTTAAAATAATGTAAAATATCCAAAGCTTTAGGTGCCGATACGGGCAAGTGGACGCTTACCTAAAGGGACCGATTCAGAATTGTTTGGTTCGCCAGATATCGAGAGGTCAAGGTTTGAATCCCGACCTAGTCTATTGAGTTTCTCTCAATTAATCCATGCAAATGTTAATACATTTCTCTTTTATTATTTCCCTATCCCTCCCATTGGCGTAAATACGCGGATAACCCGGGCGGGTACTAAGACAAGTTGTATTTTTTTTTAACTAAACGCTGCACAAGATTGATACCAATTACTTTAATTCATTTAACTTCGCATGGTTAATACCATGCTCGGACTCTTGGTTGGTCGATAGTGTGTTCGGACTCATGATTGGTTGGTGCCTTGTTCGGACTCACGGTTGGTGCCTTGTTTGAACTCGCGGTTGGTGCCTTGTTTGGACTAACGGTTAGTGCCTTGTTCGGACTCACGGTTGATGCCTTGTTTGAACTCGCGGTTGGTGCCTTGTTTGGACTGACGGTTAGTGCCTTGTTTGGACTGACTGTTAGTGCCTTGTTCGGACTCATGGTTGGTGCAGTGGTGATGTAAATCCTGCTTTCATGAGTTTTTTTTTAATATTTGGCATTCTTGGCCCAGATAATATTTGTAGTCAAACGCAAGTATATTACACTATTGAATTATCTAATAATCGCAATTCAGAAGCCCATTTTTAATACATTTGTCCATTTTATACTGTTTTTCATTAGTGTGAGCACCAAAATATGTCAAATGTATTCACTTGTTGCGAGCATTGTTTGCCCTGCACACTATTCTAGAGTGACATTGCTAACAACACTCAGCTTGTAGAGGTGTGAATCAGAGATACATTCACTTCTAGGGGGGCCATCAGCAGACCAACAGATGAGGGAGGGGCGGGGAACCGACCGGAAAGTTGGCAACCACAAACAATTAAGTTTTGCCCCCTTGAGTTTCACGGGGGGCGGGGGGGGGGGCAGTTGGCAGCAGGACTAATGACGGGGTGGATATGAGAGTGTCGAGGATGAAAAAGACCGTAGGGATGATCACCCTAAGCCCCCCAATATACTACCGCTGATTAAGGGGCCTACAGTCCAATTTTCGTAGGAAGGATCTTTTGGAAAATTTAAACTTTTTGTATGTATTGTATTAACTTATATTTGTATTTGTATAAGATATTAAAATAGTAGAAAGGGCAAAAATAGCAATAAGGCAATAAGTGTAATAAGGGGGGAAAGAGGTCAAAGAGGCAAAAAGGATAAATAAAGAAAAAATAGTAAAAAGGGCAAAATGTAAATCCAATAAAACAAAAACTTAATAGGAGTAAAAAAGAAAAAGGGTAAAAAATACCAAGAGGTCAAAAACAGGTGAAAAGGGTGAAAAGGCTAAACGGGGTGGAAGGGTAAACGAGGTAAAAAAGGTAAGCGGAGTAAAGAGAGTAAACGGAGTAAAACGCGTCAACGTAGAGGATAAATGGGGTAAAAAGTGAAAACGAGGTAAATAGGATGAAAAAAATTCTAAAAATACTTTTTATTATTTTAACTTTGTAACTTATTTACCATTTGTATCCTAAAATACCCTTTTTGTCCTTATTGCACTTTTTCCCCTTTTTACTCTTTATATTTTTTACTAGATTTTAATACCCTTTTTGCACTTTTTAACCCCTTTTCAACCATATTACTCTATTTACCCTAAATTATTCTTTCGGGCAACGCCGGGCACTTCAATGCTAATAATTTTAATAAAATTAAAAACTACAAATAATTAGTTTCAGTGTGTTTGTTGTTGTGTGTGTCTCAAAATGAGTGTGCAAGGGGAAAAAATGGCTGATAACACATTGTATATAATATACATTAAATATATAAATATATATTAAATTGCTATATTAATATTATTAGCATCGCGTCTTACTACCCGTTCGGGTTATACGCACTTGCGCTAATGTGTAATGGTAGGGTGATTGTGAGATGAAATGGAGGACCTATAGTTTAACGTGGAATCCGAACCACGGTGGAGGCCTGTCATTCCTCACATTCACAAATTGTGATTAATATACATCTTGTCAGAGGTGAAGGAAGGGTTTGGCAATCAGATAAATCTGTGCCGGAATTAAACTGATAGAATTTACTCATAAACCTTTTAATTTCATTCGACCTGTTTCGGTGGCCGCATGGTCTAAGACGTCACTCTCGCAATAGACTAGATTGCCGATGACAGGGAGATCTATGTTCTAATCTCGGTCAGGCGTACTGAGGGTGGATTTTCCAAAATGGTTTTACTACTCTCCCTCTACGCAAATGCGGTTACACTTCCTCTGAGTTCAACCTTCTTAATCCCTTACTCACAAGCGTAATTAGTACATATACGTATAGCCTGAATGGGTGGTAAGACAGGTGCTAAAAAAATCATTTAGTGAGAGCGATCTTGTGTACCTTGGCTAATCTAAGGCGACAGGTTGGTAAACTGGGGGTCATGGACCATCCGGGGATCGCAGCAGACTTCGACAAACGTTAGTAAATTAAATATTTACTATGGAACTATTGAAATTAAAATACACTACAACCTTCGATTCTCTGTTTGGTTAATTTTTTTAACAGAAATAAACCTCTTTCGGAATAACTACACAGTTTTAATAACCATTCGTAAGATAAACTAATGGTTTCCAATAGTTATCTGCATATACAATAAGTAGAATCTGGTTAATTCGGCAGTGATTAATTTGAAATTTTGGATGATTCGAACCCACCCTGATCCCCCATGAAATTCATATTTAAATCAATGATAAAAAAAAAGCATTTCATTCGAATTTTAGAAGAAGAGTATTTTGATAACTACTCGAAGCTTGTTAAATATTAAATAAATAATCACTTAAATTAACAACTATCATAAATAAGGTAAATAAATCACTTAAATTATCAAACTTATTATCATAAACAAGGAAATTATAAGTTTGTTAAATGATGATTGGTTTATTATCATAAATAAGGTAACTATAAGCTTGTTGATTTAGGTGATTATTTATTTAATATTTCGTTTAGTATCTTCTATTCTTTATAGACTATTTCCATTTTTTAATGTATAACTTTACTAACCTTGCAATTTAATTGTCATGTCTCTATACATTATTTACAATTGCATCGGTTTCCTCAGATATGAAGATGACGTAGCATCTATATAACAAGAATTAATAGCCAAAGCTATTATTTATGCTTATAAGTGGGAATTACTCCATCTAGATATTATATTCTGAAAATTGAAAAATGACACCTGGACACGGGAATCGAACCCGGGACCTCTGGCTTAGTACGCCAATGTTCTGACCACTGAGCTATCCATGAATCGTCCCGTGCCCAGGGTCATTGGCGTACTAAGCCAGAGGTCCCAGGTTCGATTCCCGTGTCCAGGTGTCATTTTTCAATTTTCAGAATCTATATAACACCTAAACATGTCGTCATTTAGGACTAAGCTACTCCCAAATAAGGATAAAGGAATGAAAATAGAGACGATATAATTTGGTCAACTACAGCACCTAATAATATGTAGTTACAGTAGATACTGTACAAGAAATACACACCACCACTTGTTCAACTTACCAGTAGCTTCGTTAGTAGTTCAAGAAGCATCAGTCGTTCGTTTTAAGGGATGTGTGTGTGTGTGTGTGTGTGTGTGTGTGTGTGTGTGTGTGTG
>CABFWO010001014.1:26002-51610 GCA_902155825.1 Timema genevievae
TGACGGCTTTAAAAAGCTACCAGACCAAATTATGTATCCCTATGCCGAACCATATGATCTGCAAAAAACATGTGTTTAGCAGCTGTCACTTTTGACAGTCAAAATTTAGGTATATACCTAAATGTTGACTGTCAGAAGTCAGCTGTGAACTGTCAGTCAGCACCACATAAGCTAAAACTGAGGTATAGAAGTTATTTGAAATGTTTTTATGGCGACATAGCACCCTAACTGCCAGAGGATAGGAAAAATTATAAATATTAAACACCTCTAGAAGTTATTTGAAGTGTTTTTATGGCGACATAACACCATAAACTGCCTAAAGCTAGGAAAAATTCTAAATATTAAACACTGCTATTACATTAGTTAAATATTTCATGGGATGGGTCTTAACATGATTTATGATCAGATCATATGACTACATAAAAATGTGTGAAAATTGTTTGAATAGATTCAATAATTGTCATAAAAGTTGACCTGCCTCGGTGGCGAAGTTGGCTAAAACGCTAGTCGTGTTGAGCTCGACTGCCGAGGACGGGGAAATCGAGGTTCGAATCTCGGTCAGGTGAACTGAGGCGGTTTTTCCTATATGGTTTTACACTCTCCCTCCACGCAAATGCGGGTTCACTTCTTCTAAATTCAACCATCCCAATTTCTAATCCAGTATCGTAATTAGTACTTAAGCGTATAACCCAAACGGGTAGTAAGACGCGGTGCTAAATAATAAAAAAAACATAAAGTTGCTTAGTATTTAAATTGGACTAAATAAACGCGTTTAGACATCTAAATATGGTTGGCCGAAAGTTACTAAATATCTTACAAAAAATATAAAACACCCCCATAAATCAATAATAAATCTAAACTTGTGGGCAGTAAGACTTTTTTCAATCACTATACTCCATTTAACATTTTCCCCTGCAACACTAGTCAAAGTATGTTTTCATAAAATAGTTCTACATTAAAGACTTACGTTTGCTTTCATCGCTCAAAGATTTATAGAAAATTATTTCCGTAGGCGGCAAGGATGAAAAGCTTCTAATACTCATGGCCAACAAGTAGCTTCAGCTTTTGTAGAACATAAATAAGTGGCACAGTCCAATTTTCATTGAAAGAGCCAGTTATAAAATACAACCCCTATTTGCCGCCAGAATTAATAGCATTGTACTATATCATTAGCTATTTTATAGGTGTCAAAATTTGCAACTGCAGGTCACATGGCTTGACGCATGAATACATGAAAGTATATCTACTTTTATAGCTATCAATTAAGTCCTTTCCTATAAAAATTGGACTTAAAAGAAAGTGTATTAGTTTTAACATATGCTAAACGTATGTGGCCATGATAGCAACACTATTATGGATATTTAAAATTGAAGACTCTCGAACCTTAGACCATAATTATCAATGACGACTTTCTCTCAATTTTTAGAAACTCTCCTTGGGGTTTCAAGGCTTAGACGGTTGGTAAAACACGGCCATTTCTAGTTTCAATATGGTTTGCCAGAAAATAGATTTTAAATTAGTATTTATCTAAGTAGAGGGTAAAATTCAGAAAGCGTAGCAAGTGTCCTTTTAAAAAGCAATAGCAAAACAATGCATATAATTACAATGTTCAAGCTTTAATTACTAGCAATAAAAGGCATGATAATCCGATTGGACCATAAGCTTGTTCCCAGGTGTACAAAGAGATATTCCTGTAAAGGGAGGTCTACGAGGCCTAGCACAGACTGTCCCACACCTCAGAGGTGTAGGTCTACGAGACCTAGCACAGACTGTACCACACCTCAGAGGTCAAGGGAGGTCTACGAGACCTAGCACAGACTGTACCACACCTCAGAGGTCAAGGGAGGTCTACGAGACCTAGCACAGACTGTACCACACACCTCAGAGGTGAAGGGAGGTCTACAAGACCTAGCACAGACTGTACCACACCTCAGAGGTGAAGGGAGGTCTACACGACCTAGCACAGACTGTACCATACCTCAGAGGTCTACGAGTCCTAGCACAGACTGTACCGCACCTCAGAGGTGAAGGGAGGTCTACGAGTCCTAGCACAGACTGTACCACACCTCAGAGGTCTACGAGTCCTAGCACAGACTGTACCACACACCTCAGAGGTGAAGGGAGGTCTACAAGACCTAGCACAGACTGTACCACACCTCAGAGGTCAAGGGAGGTCTACAAGACCTAGCACAGACTGTCCCACACCTCAGAGGTGAAGGGAGGTCTACAAGACCTAGCACAGACTGTCCCACACCTCAGAGGTGAAGGGAGGTCTACGAGACCTAGCACAGACTGTCCCACACCTCAGAGGTGAAGGGAGGTCTACGAGGCCTAGCACAGACTGTACCACACCTCAGAGGTGAAGGGAGGTCTACAAGACCTAGCACAGACTGTACCACACACCTCAGAGGTGAAGGGAGGTCTACAAGACCTAGCACAGACTGTACCACACACCTCAGAGGTCTACGAGACCTAGCACAGACTGTACCACACCTCAGAGGTCTACGAGTCCTAGCACAGACTGTACCACACCTCAGAGGTGAAGGGAACAGTCCCCTCATTACATCCGCCCGAAGCAACTTGCAAACACAGAAAAAAGGAAAGGGTTTACTTTAATTGGACGAGCAATTAAACTCATTAGTAGAGCGAGTAGCGGTGAGCAATGCTTACAGAACAAATACTTGACACAGCTCAACCTGACCTTCCCTCAAATGAACCAGAGCATTAGCAGGTACGAATAAAAACAAGGAGACTGGATTATCTTCCGCGAGTAGTACGATTTCGTTGATGCTTCTAGGCTCGTCGAACAGCCATCTTTAACGTCATACTAGTGTTCCCGATTGCAGTGGCTATCGGAACGTTCCTTCATTTTAAAAAAAACCAATATAGGATCCGAAATAGTTTAGAACCAGCCTCCACCTCAATGTTCTCGGCTACAATAAAGTTTATAAAATATATGGTACGGTGCAACACACAGATTTTCTCCCGTTTTTTTATCTTAAAATAAACATTTACTTTGATTTTTCAAAGAAAAAAAAAATAAGTCTCTACATTGTTGTAGAAACATTACACCAAAGATCATAAATTAAATAAAATACACTGTTACTTACTTTATATCACTAGGAGCTAGCAATACTGTTACAGTAAATTGAGAAAAGAAAAACCTCTTTGTCCACCAAAGAACAAAGGAATCAAATTCATTTTCAGAGGCTTAAATTAAAAAGTATATATATATGATTATAGCTAGGAAATCATTGGTTTTATAAAACTATATTTCAAATAGAATATTTGTATATTTCTTTAATAGTACTACTGCAAATTTACAATAGTAAGTTATTACGTATCTCAAATCTGTTGCGCAGAAATGATGAATTTTGGAAAATTTCCTCCAGATAATTTAACCTCAAATTCATTTTCATGAGAAAATTAAAAGTGTCATCTTGTTTATAATTATAAACAGTGTCTAGATATAAAATTTAATTTAAATCTCTGGAGCGAGTTTCGAAAAAAAAAATCTATTTTTTTTTTCTTTTTCTTTTCCCCTTCAGTAGACTACCCTTAAATTTAGGGTTAGATATCTAATTCCAAAAACTTTTTTTTTTGTTTCAGGGGGTCATGAAACGTAGACATCTATTTTTTTTAGATCGCAATACTTTCTCTCCACCCGTATCAAAGAGCAAGCTGTTTATTTTGGTTTTCCAGCAACAGTAGGCTCTGAGTTCAAATTCCAGCCGCGTACACACTGGGACTGGTTTCCCAATCTTTATCTAGGAAAATGCGGGTATATTTCCTTTAAAATTCCTTCTTCCTCATCATTATTCCATTAGTGCAGTTACATGCGTGTAGCCAGGGGTTAGAGAGAATATAAAAGGGTTTCAAGTGTGTTAGTCGGGTACAAACATTATATCCAATACTAGACGAATAGGACGAGTTGTATTGTAAATTCACGGAAATTTTGATCCCTTCGTCTTCTAAGGTCAACTTCCCAAAACCTGCTTCAGTGGCCGCATGGTCTAACGCGCTACTCTGATGTTAGACTAAATTGCAGAAGACTGGGAGATCGGAGTTTGATTCTGGTCGCGTGTAGTGAAGGGGTTTTTTCCCCCCTAAATGGTTTCCCACGCTCTCTCAAAGCGAAGCTTAATAAATGCTGAAATAAACAAAAGATGTGGCTATTATTAAACAGTGTGCATAAGATTTTGTGAATTTTTGCAGTTAATAAATTATTTAAATACCCAAGTTTCCCATTGTTTCCGAAAGCTAATGTCTAAAGGTACGATTCCCTCAGCGCATCTCCCGTCTGCGACCGGACTGGTTTCCATGGTTTGTTATGTGGCCAGTACCTTTTTAAAAAAAAGTTGTTCAAAGGAACCGCGCTATTTGAGGAAATCTTAGGTCCCAGTCGGTCTAAGCTTACAGTGATAATAATTAAGGTGGTGATTGCAATTTAAGGACATTTAAATATTAAGAGGGAAGAGGTTCCTCAGTCCATGTCACAGTTTTATGCTTGAATGGGCTGGTTTTGAAAATGGTACAAGATTTATCCATAAAAGAGGACGAAAAATTTAATTGTTAGTGTGGAAAAGCACCCATCAAATGTTTCCCTTCGCCAGGTATCGGAACCAGCACGTGAAGGTCAGCACATGGAAAGAGATCTCGGGAATATTTGGTCGATAAACTTAGTATTTTTTATCCACACTGTTCTAAAATAACAAAATAACACGGAACATCAAATAAAACACCATTGAAGAAATCTGACAAATGAGAAACGATCTGTACTTACACATATAATTACCCACGACTAGCGACTCACCACCCCACGACTCCGGCCGCAGACGCAAGACGCACCGAGGGAATCACACTTTTACTAGGTTAAGGAAGTCACCATCGGAGTATTGAGGCACGTAAAGAAATATTGCGGTTTTTGAAAAAGTATTTTGTTATTTCAAAATATTCTTATCGCATGAATGAAGGCAATATTTATAACTAGGACACAAGAAAACATTTAAGATAAATTAGGAATGAATTAGAAGCTGGGAATCGGGGTTCAATCCTCGGTCCCAGCACAGATTTATCTGATTGCCAAACCCTTCCTTCACCTCTGACAAGACGTGTATTAATCACAACTTGTGAATGTGTGGAATGCCAGGCCTCCACCGTGGTTCGGATCCCACGTTAAACTGTAGGTCCTCCATTTCATCTCACAATCACCCTATCATTACACATTAGCGTAAGTGCGTATAACCCGAACGGGTAGTAAGATGTGGTGCTAGTAATAATAATTAGAAGCTTTTAAGCTTCAGAAATGTCATTCTCATACCAAACTTTACCTGTAGTAGAAAGTAGATATTTGAGAAGTTTGCATGTTGGAACGTGAATATGACACGCTCAACTGGATTCAAAATGGAAAACTCTCAAACCGAAGATGTAAAGTTAGGTTTGACAAGCAACAACTCTTTCGTCATTAAACATTGAATCCAAAACCCTTGCTTGAGGTTTGAAGAGATAGAGGTTGAGGGTGAGTTTCACCCCGACCCAGGACGATAACCATCTCACACACACACACACACACACAACTCGTCCCACTGCTGTTCGTTTAAACAGGCCTAGAGCTGAGCAGAGACAAGTCAAACATGGCCAACTTCGCTCAAAGGAAAACGGGAAAAAATAAATAGGGTGAGTCAAGGGAAGGAGAAATATATAGAGAGTGGAGAAAGAACATAAATAAATAGAATGAAGGAAGAACATAGAGAAATTGGGTAAAGGAACAGAAATAGAGAGGATAAAGGAAGAGCTGTATAAAATAAGAGGAAAACGTGATAACTTGAAAAACAAGTAATAATGTGATGGGTAATTAACAAAAAACCAAAACGATGAGTTTAGAACATATTAATTGGTAAAAGAATAGAATAGTATAGAATTGAGGAGGAACAAATAAGAAATAAGAGAAGAAAAATTAGAAGGAACTATAACTGTTTAGGAAAGAAATAAAGCTTTTTTTTTCTTTTAGCTATGTGTTGTAAAGAAAAATGATAATTATTAATAAAATTTCTAAAATGTGTCCTAATTAAAATATCCATAAATTATTTGACAAGCATATGTTATAATTTATCAAATAAAAGATTCCTCAGATACCAATTTTTAACAAAAATTATTAGAGTTATTTTCATAAATAATTCTAATTTTTCAAAAATCAAATTTCAGTAAATTATTATTAAATGCTTTTTACTTTCTCGCAACCCCTCGAAGAGAAGAAGTAGATAGATCCTCAAAATAAACGATTCGGTGCACCGCACAGGCTTTCTCCCGCTTTTTTATTTTAAAAAAATTTCTAAAAATTGGTTAATATTTGTGAAACTAAATACTAGGTCTACACCTTGTTGTAGAAATACTTGACCAAAGATCATAAATGTTACTTACTCTATGGCATTAGGAACTAGGAACATTGGTACAGAAATCGAGGTAAGAGAAAGATCTTTGTCCGCCAAAGAACATAAGAATCAAAATAATTTTCAAAGACCCGAATTAAAAAGTAAAATATATCAGCGTATAGCTCAGAAACTATTGGTTTTATAAAACTATATTTCAAATAAAAGATTTTGATCCTTAATAGTACTACAACTTTATAAAGACAAGTTATTTCACAGCTTAAATATTTGCGGATAAATCATGAAAATTTGGAAAGGTCCTCTATGTAAAATACCCTCAAAGTCATTTGCATTAGAAAATGAGAATTGCCATCTTGTTTATAATGATAACAGTGTCTAGATATAAAATGTAATCAAAATCGTTAATTTTAAGAAAATTTATTTTGTTCTCTTTTTGTGCTCAGTAAACTACCTTTAAATGTTGGGTTAGAAATCTAATTCAAAAAACCTCTCGGCGGTGAACTTATGAAAACCACAGATAGAAAGATTTAGCCCAATCGGTAAAATAGTTTCAGCTCTAGCCTGAGGTAGAGACAGACGGACTTTTTTTTGTTTCAGCATGAAACGTCGATATTTATCAAAATCTCAAGTCAGATTTTTTTTACGATCACAATATTCTCTCTCTCCGAGGTGTCGAGAGGAAGTACAAATTGAATTAGATATGTAGATGGGTGTCAACATTTGATGACCATCTAAACCCAAAAAAGTGGTTTTCGCGATATGCCGTCTGTCTGAATCTCGGCCAAAAGCCGAAACCATTTCACCGATCGGGCTAAACTTGGTATCTAGGGTTTCCATGAGGCTCCCAAAAGGAGCTAACGTTGAAATTAAAGCTAATTTACTTAAGGATGAAAAGAGGAAAAAGCTTTTTTCTCACAATCTGCTTTAACGATTTTGATTATAATTAATATATATGCAATATTTAACACTATACACAAATGGCGCACATCTCATTTTCCATTTCCAAGAAAATAACTTGGAAGGCGGATATCTCCAATTTTGATTGTATCTTCAAACATAATCAAAAGTGGAGATATCCGCCTTCCAAGTTATTTTCCTGGAAATGGAAAATGAGATGTGCGCCATTTGATATTGATAAAATTGATATTTTTCAATAGAAAACTGCCGGCTTCATAACAAAAAATAAGAAAATGTAACAATTAATAAACATCGATACATTATCTTAGAAGGGGTGTTGAAAATATTAACATGAACAATTCACTCGTTCCCGAGAAAACTGACATTTCCAAACTTATGATTTTTCCACAAGACCTGTCCGGTAGCTAGCGCAATCTACGTTTTCCGTGATCTGTATGTTCTTGTTGGCGCGGAAGGATACTTTGGTCGGTTGTGAAGCCACGTCACACCTTTCATCCTCCCACCCACCATCCCACAAAATAGGTTTTAGACTTGCACTCGACAGGGCCAAGGGCCTTAAGATGCTATAATATGCTGGTGAGCCTGAGCAATATGACAGAGTAACGGAAGAGCCATCATTATATTTCTGATGAGGTTTGGCCTTCTTTTACTCTTTGTAAAGAAGTAGAGGGGTTGGTATAAGAGAGGGGTGAAAAAGTAAAGTTCATAAATCAAAGAGCAAGAAAAAGCTACTTAACGTCATCAAGGCAAGAGCCGATATCTGCCACAATTAGAATGCACAGTGTGTGTTTGAAGCCAGATGGCCCAGAGAGAAGAAAGGGAAGAGGAACACTCGTGTGAAGAGGGAACAGAGAAGAACGGGAGAATCTGAGTATTGACTCCCTTGCAGAGGGTAAACAGCAGCTGCAACCGGAGGTAGGTAAAGTGGGACATTGGGCCGGACAGATGGGGAACACGTGTTGGCGGAAAAACACCACGTTCACAGTTCGAGAACGTTTGAAAGTTTTAACCACACTCAATGGCCGTGTTTTAGGCCAACAATGCAGAGGAAGAGGGTTATGGAAATAAAAATATATATCCAGCTAAAATAGGGACACAAATGTATTTATTTTCAATGAACGATGTATGAGAGCAGTTCCATGATCAATTATAACAGTAAGGCTGGAATGTTGAATTTACTTTGAACACATTTAACATCATATTTATGTCCGTCTATAATATACAAATAGGACCCTTCAATTCTAAAAAAAGTAATATTCTAAGTAAAACCAACTTTTATATTCGAGAGAATACAAGAACTACCTTGTGCCTCTAAAAGTAAAGTCTGTTCAGCGTAGGAATTGTTTTCTGAGAGGTCTTTTTCCCTACCAGAAAGCTATTATATGTTAGGATTTTGGTAGGAAAAAAGACCTTTCAGAGAGTAATTCCCACCGTGAATGCAGTATAGGTTAACTAGTATGCTTTAGAAGGGAATCAATTACAGGATTGCCAATATTCTCTTACTACCAAATTCCCTGTGTTTTCCAGGGTGAATTTCCACTTTTACAAGCAACTTAAATCGAAGGAAAACCGTAATATAGTTTCATTTTTCATTAAATTGACTTGTGTGAAGTCATGTAACTTATGTTTTTTAAAAAGCAGGATGACTTAAGATTGCTGACGTTTCACAACCCTTGTTTATACGGTGATAATACGTGTTTGAATCAGCGTGATTATTCCTACAATAAGACTTTTTCATCTAACCATTTTTTTCATTCAAATGCCCAATTAACAAATATTCCAATACATTTTACTAAATTTTGCAAGTTTGAATTAGTTTTCCCGGTCCTCCAGGTGCGTGTGAACACTGAATTAATGAGTATACAGCATAACTATAAGTAGACACAAAGTAACTCCCCAGGTAGAGATTTAGTGTGGATATATTTGGAAATATGAAAGAAACCTTTTTCTTTTAAAAACGCTAGAATAATATGGCGGCTAGCAAGAATAGCTTTAAAAATCTAAGTATTAATTTGTCCAAGTATACTTGGAGAAAACAAAAACTTGCATTCTTTTTAATCCGTTTGCAAAGAGAGTGATGTTCTTTTTTCTTTTTTTGCTATAATAGTTTTAAGAGAAGATTTTTTTTTCTGTAGATAGAAATAAATAACATAAATTTTTAGGTTACAAGAAAACGTGGATAAAAAAAATTCAGACTGTATCAACATTTAACCATACTATTTATAGTTTTTTTAGCCATTCAGGTTATACGTCTATGTACTAATCACACTATTGGGTTAGGGGTTAAGGACGTTTAATTTAAATTAAGTGCACCCGCATTCACGTAGAGGGAAAGTTGAAAAACTATTTTGGAAGAAAGCTCAGTGTACCCTACCGAGATCGAACCCCGATCTCCCCGTCCTCGGCAGCCTAGTCTAACACGAGATTAGCGCGTTAGACCACGCGGCCACCGAAGCGGGTTTCATATTTATAGTTAAATTGTATTTTATATGTCAAATGAGTTATTGAAAACTGTATATACAAGTTAGTAATAATAGTAATAAAAATATAATAGTACACTTCGGTGGCCGCGTATTATAAACTATCTAATGAATGGAAAAAAGTTAATATTTTGATCGCCTACTATGCTTAAAATCGGCCTTGAAGTTTCGTTGACTGGAAAAAGGATAAGATTCCCGCAATGTTAGCCTTTTTCTACTCAAAAGTGAGTTTGTAAAACTTATATTAATAACATTGGACCGTTCATTTTTACAGTCGTTGCATGTGTGACGATAGAAAGACGCGTTCAGAGCTGCACTAAAACTAATTAAATGTGAAATACTGAAACAAGTCCTTTATTGGTTTTTGAAACACAAAAAATAAAATGACAGACAAAAACTATAATTAAATATTGTTTCCAACACCGTATAAATCCTACGTTTTGTTATTGTAAAGAAAATAATCTTTAGGGGAAAAAAGCCGCCATACAGAGTAATCAAATAGCGGCTCTTTATCAAATAATAGAGTTTATGAAAACATGAGGGCAGGAAAGACTAGATTGCCAACCAATACTTTGTCAGTCGTAGGACGCAGCTGCTGCCAGTTTTTTTGTTAAATTTAATATATCGAGTTAAAAATGTATTATTTTTAATTTTTGACTCACTATTAAATATTTTTTTGTAATAAAACATATTAGTTGCTTATTTACCTTCTGTCAAAGCATTGACTGGAAAAAGGATAACATTCCAACAACTTTAATTAGTAATAATTAATAAAATATTGAGAATTTCACTCTGATATTTTAGGATTGAATACTTATTGACCAGGACTACAATTGCCTAATGGTAAACTTTTCGATAAAACTTATAGTTTTGTCACTAAACTGTTTTACAGAGAACTAGGTAAACTGGTTTTTCCACTCACCGATTCAATTAGGTCCACATAATAAGATTTGAGTTGTGAACGCGATATCAATGCGCTGAGTTCCACATAGTGAATATTAAGTATCAAGATTAACCTTTAAATGTTTCACCAGCGTGAAGATTCTTTCATTACTCACGTGGATATATTCATTGACAATACATTATTTTACGATACAGTGACTATATTTTTAATTACATCGCGTTTTAATTCGTAGGCCAGCTTTCAATACAAGGAAAATAAAATAATAAATATTAGTGGAAGAGACTATAGTGAACAAGAGGAAATGCAACAAAAGTGACGATAGGATGATAAAACCATCACCTGAACATTATAACCGGGATTAGAACCTTGACCTCCCATCAACAGCGGAACAGGTGTAACGCTCAGCCACCGGTTGCGATATTTACGACCAAGTTTATGTGCCTCAAACCAGTTGTTTCCCGCCCGACCTTTTCTAATTTACGGACCAGCCAATATTTTTGTGTTCAACACGAAGGACGGGCAAAATACAGCGATTGGGGGGCGGGGCAAGCCCATATTTTTTACGAATCAGGCCTAAATTGTGCCAAATCAAGGTTCCGTACACACTTTATTTCACAAACAATTCTTACTTTTGAAATTATGCCTCAGTTTCGTGTGGGATTTTTGAAAGTGTGACCTATAATTACAACAATATTTAATCTTATAGACCAGGAGTCAGCAAATTTTTAGTAGGCTTGTACCGAAGCAATATTGTAAAGTCACTCAGCGGGCCAACCAACCTAAGCCCACCCAAATCGTTTATATTTTTATACTAGTTAACTAATTAGACTATTAAAACAAATTATGGTTGATCTTGTAAAATGTAAAGGTAAATAACATGTTTCTAAATCGAATGTATTATTATTATTGTAAATAACTCGTGTTTCTTGAATATTTAATATTTTTATATAAATCATCTAAATCACAATAAATACAAAATTTATAAATGTGTTTTGCATAATTTAAGTTATGAAGACATTTTGAAATTTTGAAACAAAACAGTTGAATTATTGAAAGCAAGTTATTAAAATTATTACTCGTATCAATGGTTTAAATTAAAAATAAAGGTTTTATATGATTTATATTCAAATCACACAGTGTGCCATTGAAAATCGTTTCACGTGCCAAGATTGGCACGCGTGCCGTAGGTTGCCGACCCCTGTTATAGACGAAGTGATTCGGCTACGTATTCATGTTCAATTTAACTTAACACGTGAGCACACTAACAAGCAAATAAATGACACAAACACGTGAAAATAGAATGGTTAAGGTGGTGGATGTGCGAGAAAATATCGGTGTTTTTTGCAGTTTTTATATCAAAATATGTTTTGGTCAAAAGAAATCAAATATTACTCCTGTAGAAACATGTAGTTTAATTTTCTTCACATGATGACCTCAACAGTTCACGATTATCTGTCAAAGGTATCCCGGAATTTGATGACAACTTTTTTTCTCATCATTTAAAAAGTTTCTCGTCTAATGCCGCTATGTTCGTGACATATTCAACGACTTTTGATATCATCTTGCAAATAAAATGCAATTATATGTATGTACTGAAACAATATTTTATTTATTTCAGCCAAAAAAAAAACCCCTGGCAATTATTCACGTTCCCTACACCCCCGCCTTAAACCCACGGATAAATCAAAGCAAACTTTAACGTGAATTATTGAGAGACTAAAAGGAATTCTCAGTAAACATTTTCAGACCGCGTTCCTAAGACACATGTATAACTAGCTAACTAGTTATCTGGCCTAAGGCTGAGCCCACATCTTTTGATTTAATTTTAACGTTAGCATGTTATTTTATATCTTGTTTTCTGATACTTACAATTCATACTATAACAAATATTGTTGGAAGCCTTCTACGGTATAATATGATGTATGGCTGTATGAACCACTATGGCGTTTATATTGATGTTTTACTACCAAAGCACTAAAACTTTAGTAATGATAATAATAATAATAATAATAATAATAATAATAATAATAATAATAATAATAATAATATGCTTGAGCTACATAATCTTTTGCCCAGTATGTGGAAAGATTAGTACTAAAGTACCGTTGCCCAGGGAGACGACCGATTGTACTAATCGTACATCCTTCTCGTGGAGGCTCTTTCCATGTTCCGACGAGATGAGGTGATGGTGATAGCGAGTATGACGGGGTAAAACCAATGAAGATCTTAACCTAATTCAAGCCTATCTAACCAAACCCTGGTGACCGTGGGAGTTATTACCCTTTCGAGAAAAATCATCCAATACTAGCAGGGAATAGAACCCAGGTCATCAACCAAGGGATTTTGGCCACTACACTTTAATAAATGTGCGAGACATTTTTATGTAACAATGCAAATACTGAGAAAAGTCTCACCCAAAGTATTTTTTTAATCTATGGATTGTTAGTTTCAGATATCACATAGCTTGTTTTCCCACAATAAAATAAAATGTTCGAAATAATTAACACGTTACTGACGCAGCCTCCAAAGTGAATGGCTTGGTGGCCAGCAGAAAGTAAACTCGCCATTCAACTCCATCCTGAGAAACCTCCATCCAAATCCATTCTGAAACTATCCTCCGGTCAACGTCTCAGCATATCAAGGGGTTTTGTGTCTTCAGGTTTCCCAAATAAAATGTTGTCCACACGACTGTCATCACCCCAACGACCACCTCAACTCATCCTGCGCGACTTGATTAATATCCGTAATACTATTCGAACCATACAACTTTCTCCAATCTTCGGTTTACTATTAGCACAGCGTCTTACTACCCGTTCGGGTTATACGCGCTTACACTAATGTGTAATGGTAGGATGATTGTGAGATGAAATGGAGGACCTACAGTTTAACGTGGGATCCGAACCACGGTAGAGGCCTGGCAATTCCTCACATTCACAAGATGTGATTAATACACGTCTTGTCAGAGGTGAAGGAAGGGTTTGGTCAATCAGATGAATCTGTGCAGGGACCGAGGATTGAGCCTCGTACCCCCAGCACAGAGTCTGACACCTTACCCCTAGATCGCCAGGTCACCACCCTACCTGTTTGTTCCTCCCTCCTAGGTACAAATACCGTCCTCAAAAATTCTTAATCCGTTCTCTTGACACAAAGTGAGACAAGGTGTACGTACAGCGGTAAAGAAAAGGTAGGAATATAGTTTTGTGTACTCTCAAGTTTAACTACAACACTAAGACTTTATTTGCACACCTGCAGCAAAGAGTCAATGTGCAGGTACATAGAAAACAAGTTGGCGAACATTGCCCTAAGCTATGTTTGGAGGGGGGAGAATAAACTGTTCGTTGTTAGTCAGTTGGAAGAAACTAAACAGTAGATCTAATCATGTTAGAACAAAACACGCAGTATCAACAGAGCCATTGTCCAGGTAGTTATAGCAGCAACAAACTGGTAGCACAACTAATTATCATCATACCTCCCCCATTAATACCTTTTTGTTCCGTAATGTTTCTTAAAACATGCGTCTTCGTGTAAGAAACTGCTTGGAAAAAAGCTTGCAATTTATATATTTAAGAGGCAAATAGTTTAGTTAGGGGTGCAGCAGTAGGCCTAAAGTAATTTGGCCTAAAATTATGTTCGAGTTAAAAAAAAAGGGTCAAGTCCAGCAAATATCAGTCTAAAATCATTTAACCTAAAGTTCTTAAGCCTAGAAATTAACTTTGGAAGAAGTGAAGTGGCCTAAATTTTATGCAAAATGGCTTTAGGGCCAAGTGATATAACCTGTTGAGTTTATATAAAAATGTAGTTTGTTTATACACTTAAGAGAGACTAACTAGAACCGAGATCGCACTAAATTGGAAAATAAGCGTAAAAAAAATGTTAAAGTCGATTCTTTTTTCACAAAAATATTTTCACAAATAATAATGTAATTTAACTTTTATAAATTATACTCTGTGAAATGTTACTTTGTGGTCGAATTTTCAGTTTTTTGTTTTGAACATCAAACTTTTAAAAGTATTAGAATTACATGCTCAAATGGTAACAACAGCCCATTAAGAACCGTTAATGAAACCTTAGCCATAGTGACTAATTAGTTAATTTGCGAGCTATCTTATGATCAACAGAAAGCAACACGAGATATCCCTGTTTATATCTTCCTCAGGCATCTTCATTCCCGCCATTGTCCAGAGAAGGGCACTTGAAATTTCACGAACGTGTGAACACTCTCAGAAGAACAATCACAGGACGTTTTGTCGACCTAACCTCACTCTTCCTAGCCCTGCTTACTCGCATTTTCATTGGGAACGACCGCTAGCTCCGCTGGTAGAGAATTCGTCTGACAAAGAGAAGTGATATGCCGACCTTCTCGGGACTGTACCAGGACACTAACAGAGTTTGATAATAAAATAATTAGCACGAGAAACTAAGACATCTAAATCAAACTCATGATATGGAGGGGAACATCTGGGGTTATACAGCATAGAACATATATACAGCTAGTAGATTGTGTCAGGAAACATCAGGTGTTCTTCAGCATATAACATAGATACAACTGATACAACTAGTGGATTGTGTGTCAGGAAACATCTAGTTTTTTGCAACATGGAGCATAAATACAACTGTTAGATTGTATGTAAAACTAGGGCCTATTTTTTTTCAGTTTGTAGGAACATAATAAGTCAATATCAATGACAATCTCGAAGCAAAAAATGTTTACGATTCTAAAATTTCCTTTGTATAAGGAACCAGCTTATAGTGTAACCCTTCCCCCCTAACCCCTCAACTATTCAATTCTTTATCCAGGCATTAATACCCACATAAGTTGTTGGGTTTTCCAGATTAACCCTCCCCCCTATTTCATTCCTCCACTATCCTTCTTCCATATTCCTCAATTTCCCACGACAGCTGGAATACTTGCCGACATCCTGCTTGCTAATTGCAATACAACTCATATTAATTATTCATAAAACCTTTTTAAACATCTTAAAATAGCATTTTAAAGATGGAAAGAATGACTTTAATGACCCAAATGTTAGAAAAGCGACTTGAACAAAATCAAGTGACATAAAGCTTATATTTCTGCCAGCCATGATATATTCAAACGTCAAGTCATGTTAATCTATAAATACCTATGAAATAATACTAGTAATATCAAAGTGAAATGTTACTAATGTTGACAGCAAAATTATCTTTTTTTAACGACATTGGTAATATTTATATAGTAATTGAAGATTTGCGATTACTTATATTTATTATTATTATTATTTAGCACCGCGTCTTACTACCCGTTCGGGTTATACGCTTAAGTACCAATTACGCTAATGGATTAGGAATTGGGAAGGTTAGATTCGAACCTCGATCTCCCCGTCCTCGGCAGTCGAGCTCAACACGACTAGCGCGTTAGCCAACTACGCCACCGAGGCGGGTGATTACTTACAACCAACAGTTTTTTTTAATAAATAATAACTCTTATTAAGAGGTAGTGTAAGCAATTACAAATACTAAAATGCTCTGCATAAATCCCAATACATTATTTATGAAAAATAATCTTTTTTATTGAGCAATGTTTGTTCATGATGAAGCATAGAGCACCTAGGTTCTCGACGACACGTGGATTAGTGAGAAGAACAGCCTATAGCCAAAGTTCCCCAAGTATTTGTAACACCATGTATCAGTGGAGTTTGAAGGATTACTTCATTACTGTAGGGCTAGGAAGCTTTGCAAGGAGATCAGGGAAGAGAAGGAGGTCGAGGAATGTTGGAGCGCAGATTGAAGATGCTACTTGCGTCCTGAAGGAGTTTAAAGAAGGATGGGGAAAAAAAAGAGGGTGAATGGGGGGGGGGTCGCTTGGTATGCAAAGCAGCAGACAGTGCCGAGCAGAGGTGGTGGTATGCCAATATTAAACAAACTGCAACCAACCTGCTGAAATTAAAATTATATTACAAGAGTTTTGTCTGAGGTACAAAAAAACAGGAAAATATCAAGCAAAAATCAAATTTAAGGGAAAAAATGAGAGAGCTGTTAGCATGTATGATAGAGAATGGCTAAAAAAAATGGTGTAATCAAAGCTACTGGTTTGTTTTGTGACGTCACCTTGTCAGTTTAAATATTAACTTGGAAGTACAGCTCCATTTGGATGGGAATGGTATTTTAGACAGTACAAAAATAGTAGTCTTATATTGATTTTTTTTTTAATTTGGGTTATTTAATGTTCACTTTCTGAACTGACCGATTATATCAGCGCACGACTTAAAACAGACACAGCATCCAGCCCCCATCCGTTAATTCCTCACTATGAAAAGTGGAACCAATATTTCACCAATGATAAATTTTTTCGTCCATGCGAGAAATCGAACACGGGACCCTTAACTCAGTAGAAAGACACGCTACCAACTGAGCTAAGGTGTCGGACAATATTATTGATAGCATTTAACTATTTTAATAGTGTTCTTTTATAAGTATTGCTAATATCAAAAATTACAGCTAAAGATCAAATTAATTGACGTATGAATAGGTGAAAGGTACATTTAATAACTTTTCTACAGTAGCCCCATGGCTTCTTTGGTGCTGACTGACAGCTCACAGCTGACTTCTGACAGTCAACATTTAGGTATATACCTAAATTTTGAGTGTCAGAAGTGACAGCTGCTAAACACATGTATTTTGCAGATCATATGGTTCGGCGTAGGGATACATAATTTGGTCTGGTAGCTTTTCAAAGCCGTCAGCTGTCAGCTGTGAGCTGTCAGTCAGCACCAAAGAAGCCATGGGGCTACTGTAGCTGTCAGGCCCTTCCTATGAAAAATTGGTATGTATTAGTATAAGTTATGCAGATACACATTTAATGAATTTGTACAAATGTTCATACATTTTTTAAACTACAGGTATTAATACTGTGCATAGTTTTTATAGAGGTATCAAATCAGAATAATGGATTATTAAATGCAATTTTTGATTCAATACCACGACATATTTAGACGTGTGTGTTCATTAGTATTTGATTATATTTGAATTATCGAGAGCGTAGTCGTTTTTAATTTGTTACAACTTAATAAATAGTTTATTCTAATTAGGGTATAAAAGTTGATTAAAAATTAATTTAAAATTTGTTTTCAGACTAGTATGTAGGAAATACAAATGAAGGCCAACCCTCCAAAAATGTGACGGTGTTGAATCAGAATATCTAATGAATATATGGACCAAAAATGTACCAATAAAAACATTAGCTTAAGACACAAAAGACTTATGTTAGGTTATGTAAGCGTGCAAAATTGAATAAAGCACACGCATTACCTAAGTGTGAAACTGCATTTATGTTACTAACCCACGCCATTTTAATAATTCAAACGGTCATACTGCCCAGACAAGATGACGTCAAACATTCTTCGTGATAACGAACGTAGTGAGTGATCCATCAACTCTGATTAGAGCTATAAGAACATTATCAGTGGTTGTTTGTGCTCTGTGTCTTCAGCATTACTTGGGCTTTATGGATATTTGCGAGGAAGGAGAGATTTGCGTAGTAGAGTAGTTATTTGAAAGAAGATTGGGTATTACTTTTAAGGTCTTCCCGTGTTGTTTTGGACACTAATGCGATACTTTACACCCCAGTAGATCTTGCCCCCCTTTGAGCTTTTTGAAACAATAATCCTGTGTGATAAAAGAGTTCAGCCGCGTTGTTGTGTAAGGTCAGCGATGCCAATAAAAGAGTGGTGGCGACACTTCGCCTGACCCCCAGATGCGTTTATCGCCCTGGCGACTATTTGGGTTAAGATATATATTTGGGTTTTGAAAGGAATCAGCAACAGTAGAATGGGGTCAACGAACAGAAGAATAGGGTCAACGAACAGGTGAATGGGGTCAACGAACAGAAGAATAGGGTCAACGAACAGGTGAATGGGGTCAACGAACAGGAGAATGGGGTCAACGAACAGAAGAATGGGATCAACGAACAGGAGAATGAGCCAACAAACAGGTGAATGGGTCAACAAACAAGAGAATGGGTCAACAAACAGGAGAATGGGGTCAACGAACAGGTGAATGGGTCGACAAACAGGAGAATGGGTCAACAAACAGGTGAGCGGGTCAATAAACAGGAGAACCTTAACCTTAATCTAGGTGCCGAAGTGGGATCATTCAAATTAGATGTGGGAGCAGGCGCCTAAGCGGGCCAAATTTTTGTAGGCGACGAAGTGGGACACATCGAACTGGGATAACACCTTACTCCCGCCCTAACCTAACACCCCCTACCCACTTAGATTACCAAAAACGATTGAGTAAATGAAAGTTCAAGTTCAAAGATTATTTGTCACAAGACATTCGTAAATTATCTTGAAAAATTAATATCTCATGAAGTTCGATGTTTGCATAAAACATAATTTGTAACCGAAAACTCTAGAACCGAGGCAGTAAAATGTGTACCGGAAATAGGTAGAATTTCAAAATATCTCGTTATTATCGTGGACGAATAAGTAGCTTCGCATCAGTGCCGGTGGGCACGCGGTTTTAATGTCAAGCTCATGTATTCCAGTGACAGAGCTCGAATCCCAACCTCGGAGGATATTGAGGGTGATTTTTTCTCAAATGTTTCCTCACCCTTCCAGTGACGTAGTTAATATACATCCATCTCGGGCTGGTAGTGAGACGGAGTGTTGTATTTATAGTCCCACAGGATGCGGCAATTACCCAGCGGAGGGTGTCGAATGACCGGAGCACGCCACTCGCCCGACTATGTATCAGCAAAACAAGTAGCCACCATGGATATTGGGCGTTATTCGGTAGCAGCTAGGGGGGCCCACATAGTGTTCAGCCATGTTTAGAGTGGGACGGGGGGCGGCAAGAGAACAGGACAGTGTTTCTGCGGTTTTTTATCGCAAAATAAATCAAATATTGCCGCAGTACAAAACATTATATTCACATGTTGATCTCAACAGTTCCTGAATATGTCATGAGCATGGCAGCGTTATCTAACAAATATTTTACTATTAGCACCGCGTCTTACTACCCGTCCGGGTTGTACGCACTTACGCTAATGTGTAATGGTAGGATGATTGTGAGATGAAATGGAGGACCTACAGTTTAACGTGGGATCCGAACCACGGTGGAGGCCTGGTATCCCACACATTCACAAGTTGTGATTAATACACGTCTTGTCAGAGATGAAGGAAGGGTTTGGCAATCAGATAAATCTGCGCCGGGACCGAGGATTGAACCCCGGTCCCTCGGCACAGAAGTCTGATACCTTACCCATAGACCACCAGGTCAACTACAAATATTTTAAATGAAGAGAAAAAGTTGTCATTGAATTCCAAAACACCCTAGACATATTTTCAAGAAATTTTGAGGTCATCATCACGTGAAGCAAATTATATTCTATGTTTGTACTGGAGCGATATTTTATTTATTTGAGCCAAACAAATGTTTTGCCCTAAAAACTGTGAAAACACTGGCCTTTTCTCGCGTCTCCTTCCACCCCACCTTAAGGTTGGCCGGAAGAGGAAGTGAGCTAAAAAATCTAATTAAGTCAAAATAAATCTTGGCTCGGTGAATACATTTAGTTTAATTTGTTACACATAGTAGGCTCCAGTTTTAGTATATGTCATGGGCGTAGTTATAATTTAACTAGAAACTTTTTAAATTATAAGAAAAAAACCTGTTAAATTGCCACTAAACTCATGACCAATAATCAAGAGTAAATGTTGATAATTTTATGCGAAGAAAAATTAAATAAGCTTATCTAATGGAGCAATATATTATTTAGTTTGGTCAAAAAGTTGTTCACTATAAAAACTATTAAAAAAATACTAACCTTAACTCACGTACCTGTTAGGTCTCCCCCCTCCCCCCCCCCTCCTGAGGCCAGATACACACATTTTTTAAAGTTAAGTTAATGTTTACATTATTACAACCGTTCCCCAAAAAGTTTCGTTTGCTCCACATTTATTCTTGCACAAACGTGAAGTAAACTTGTGACACTTTGTTTACTAGTGAAGTGACAACTTCATGCTAGCCCGCTGTCACTACCTCCTTCCCCCTCGCCCCCCTAACCACACACACTTTTAAACATTCTTGTTTTTATAATAAGTGCAATTATTTGTTACAGATTGTTTCGCAAAAAAGTTTAGTTTTGATAGGCTTACTAATTATATGTTAACATTTTGAGAAAAAGGGTAGGGGGTGCAGCCTTACGTTATCTTCCCCCCTTATGCCGGGATCACGATCAACTTAACGTAACGTTCACTCAAAGTTAACTTAACGTATGTGTGATCACGATTCACATAACTTAACGTAACAAATCGAGCCAAACATCTTCATTCTCGAGTATGATCTGTGATTTGTACTAGTTTTACAGTGATGATCTGTGAATGTTTAACATCTTCATTCTCGAGTATGATCTGTGATTTGTACTAGTTTTACAGTGATGATCTGTGAATGTTTAACATCTTCATTCTCGTGTATGATCTGTGATTTGTACTAGTTGTAAAGTGATGATCTGTGAATGTTTACAGTTTTCAATCGATATAATAAATATCTATTACTAAACCTTTTTGATAAACTTAACTTTCCTATTTTAGTTTAATTATTTTGTTTCAATGTCTGATCACTAGAACTTACGCTAAAGAGTAAACATTGGTCATAAAACCAACAAATTAATTACTAAATAGCCCTGTTGACGTCACTCGCATAATGATTGGCTGGCTAGATCACGTGATACCCTTCAAGTAACGTTCACTAAGTAAAAGACCTCTCAGGACATCTCTTACGTTAAGTTAACTGCATCGTGATCGCCTCCATTTAAACACACGAGGAGGTCCTTTACGTTAAGTTGATCGTGATCCCGGCATTACCCACATTTAAAATTCGACATTTTTATGGTTGAGATTGTTTATTCCCTCCCTATTNACGTTTTTAAATATGGCTAGCGAGTTGAGAAAACCTATGCGCGACAGGTGTGCGTTTCAAATGTTTCATTTATATATTTATTTATTTTTCCATTTAATATGGTGACAAAGCATCAGTGTTTTAAATGTCCAATGTGGGTCTATTAATCCAAAGACTCCGTCTCGTGTTTAAACAAACATAAAACCCAATATTAAACATAGCCCTACTCCATCTTGAGCTGTTACACGTGGCCTAGCAACGCCCCCTCGACAGATAGAAGCCCACCAGCTGGATAGATAGATAAGTATCTGCCATTAGTTGATATGGATATCACCATACGTTCCGCCGCCAGCACTGGTCTATGGATACAAAATGTTAATAACTACACCGAGTATATCCCCGGCTCACCAGTGGGACGGAAGGGCACCTTGGATCGGTCAATAGCACGTCTATATGAGACCTACAGTAGCCCCATGGCTTCTTTGGTGCTGACTGACAGCTGATGGCTTTGAAAAGTTACCAGACCAAATTACGTATTCCTACGCCGAACCATATGATCTGCAAAAAAACATGTGTTTAGCAGCTGTCACTTCTGACAGTCAAAATTTAGGTATATACCATAAATGTTGAATGTCAGAAGTGAGCTGTGAGCTGTCAGTCAGCACCAAAGAAACCATGGGGCTACTGTAGTAGTACCGTGCTAAACTTCTCATCACATAGAGTCCGTTCACGATTACTTGTTACCTTCAATGACAGTTGAAAAATCATTTGTTTAGGCTTCAGGGGTAGGGCTGTGAAACAAAGTATCGATACTTTACTAATATCGATATTTTCCTTTCGATACTAGTATTTTTTATTCGATACTTTTGTTGATATTAGTACTCACACTCCGGTATCGGATCAGTATCGAAAGAATTCTTTTTCTTGTTATCTTCACTCGTACTTGGATAGCCTAAATGTTTACTACGGTTAAAGAAGGATGCAAAATAGATTGAAAAAATATATTATTAATCTTATTTAGCTATTAAATAACTTTCCATCGGCTAAATTTTCATAGACATTTTGAAATCTGGTATGGTAAAACCTTTTATAATATCCATTGTAAAATACTCTCCATCATACCTTCAAAGGTCCAGCACATGATATATAGACTAAGCGATAGACCCAAAATATATTATAATATAGTTAAATCATTGTAATTTTCAGTGTTTAAATAAATTTGAAAATACTATTATTATTATTATTATTATATAGGTTCTGTATAAAATATTTAAATTTACAATATTCTGATCTATTTTCTGTATATTGTTACTGCTTTTAACCACTCTTTAGTTATTTGTTATTGGTGCTATTTTTTAGTATCATTATTAATTACTACTTTTTCTTTTTTTTTCGTAACTATTCAACAGTATGTAACATTATTTAGCCATTTTTATCATATTTTCTCGTGTAAATATATGTATTTGTAAGGTACTTGTGTACTTTTCAGTGCTGGCCTGTTATAGGTCTTACGACTGTTGGCCAGCACTATAATAAAGGAAATTGAAATTATTATTATTATTATTACCATGCAAAAGTTGAAATTATCACTTAAAAAAAATCCCGGATTAAAATTTTATTATCGATACTTTTCTTTCGATACTAGTACGGTATCGATATTTTTCTTCCAATACTTTAAATGAGTTCAGTATCGATACTTTTCTTTCGATACTAATACGGTATCGATATTTTACTTCCAATACTTTAAATGAGTACTGTATCGATACTAGTACGGTATCGATATTTTTCTTCCAATACTTTAAATGAGTACAGTATCGATACTTTACTTTCGATACCACGTCCCTACTCAAGGGTCCAGTCTATTGTGAGAGTAAAGTCCAGTGGTTTCCAATTACCACTTTTTTTTTCATGGAGCGGCCCAGGGTTGTCAGACGTACGATATAAACCAGTGTTGTATGGTTAAAACAAAATCAGTTAAATTATTTACTCTGAGCCATAATTGCATCATTTGAGGGCCGCATTTAGCCCGCGGGCCGCCTATTGATGACCACTGGTTATACCATACGGTCAACAAAGTAGGACGTGTGGATGCTACTTTAGCTATCACTGGATTACAGTCACAGGCTACCCTTAAGTTATCACTGGACTACAGTCGCCTGCTATAGTCTACTTTAGCTATCACTGGATTACAGTCACAGGCTGCCCTTAAGTTATCACTGGACTACAGTCGCCTGCTATAGTCTACTTTAGCTATCACTGGACTACAGTCACAGGCTGCCCTTAAGTTATCACTGGACTACAGTCACCAGCGACTCGGTAGACTCATAGTGCCGCTTGCACGGTATTTAATTGTAAAGGGCTGACGATATTCACAATTGGAGACAGTTACAATAGCCCCATGGCTTCTGTGGTGCTGACTGACAGTTCACAGCTGACAGCTTTGAAAAGCTACCAGACCAAATTATGTATCCCTACGCCGAACCATATGATCTGCAAAAAACATGTGTTTAGACACTCAAAATTTAGGTATATACCTAACTGTTGACTATCATAAGTCAGCTGTGAGCTGTCAGTCAGCACCAAAGAAGCCATGGAGCTACTGTAGTTACGAATACAGCCTTTCGACTATGAGTTGAGAATGATTGAGCACGGGACCCAGCCTGGTTAGCTCAATGGTAAAGCATTGACACACTAAGCCAAAAAACCCGGGTTCGAATCACGTCATCAAATGTCCTTTTTTAAATATTGTAATTGAGGTATGATCCCAACCAAAGTTAATTGTTTCTGGAGGTTGCCTGGGTTTGTCTGTACGTGTAACAAAGAACGGTGACTAACAACGGAATCAGATTAACACACATCCTCAGTTAACACCTGTGGCTTATTCTTATCATTTAAAACGTTACAGTGGCTGAATGATGTGTATTCCTAGACCCATTACTAAGTTATTATCAGGAAAATGTTGTACCAGTCAGATGTGAACAACTTTATAAGGTGAAATTATAGATAAAGGTAATCAAAATAAGTGTTTTAACTTTCCTCCCGGTCTAGTGGTACCTGGCTAGATTGTCAGATTTTTTTCCCTAAAGGGAAAATGTACTTATGGTCACTTATGATCTTGTTTGTTAGGCTTAATTAAGATCACTACTGGCTCCACACCTTAATAATCGCTATCATCACGTGATCGCAATACAGATATGACGTGTAGACAGCCTCCAAGGTATACTCCAAGCAACGCCCTGCTCTCACAGAGCAGCTAGAAGTCTAAATACAGGGGCGACCGAACTACAGTAGATAATGCATCTCTCACAGTCATATGTGCCATACGTTAAAATAATTATTATTATTAGCACCGCGTCTTACTACCCGTCCGGGTTATACGCGCTTACACTAATGTGTAATGGTAGGGTGATTGTGAGATGAAATGGAGGACCTACAGTTTAACGTGGGATCCTAACCACGGTGGAGGCACTGGCGTTCCTCACATTCACAAGTTGTGATTAATACACGTCTTGTCAGAGGTGAAGGAAGGGTTTGGTCAGTCAGATAAATCTGTGTCGGGACCGAGGATTGAACCCCGGACCCTCAGCACAGAAGTCTTGACACCTTACCCCTCTAGACCACCAGGTCACCTTCGTTAACAGAAAAAGGTAGAATTTATTAGATAAGAATAATGAATTTTTTTTACCAACAATCCATTCACCCTGAAAGGTACAATGTGGCGCTATCTTATAACAAATACTATATTGAAAACAAGCCGGGTACGAGCCTCAGAATAGTGCAATAAATATAACTTTGACAAAAACTGTCAAGTTATTTTAATTTTTATTGGTACGTATCATATTGTCAGTTATTCATAGGCCTATGCAATACCTACTTTACAAGAACATTGGTCTTGTTGCATGACACCCTACTTTACAGGAACATAGGTCTTGTTGCATGACACCCTACTTTACAGGAACATAGGTCTTGTTGCATGACACCCTACTTTACAGGAACATAGGTCTTGTTGCATGACACCCTACTTTACAGGAACATAGGTCTT
>CABFWO010001014.1:61064-77880 GCA_902155825.1 Timema genevievae
CACAGATTTATCTGTTTACCAAACCCTTCCTTCACCTCTGACAAGACGTGTATTAATCACAACTTGTGAATTCGTAGAATGCCAGGCCTCCACCGTGGTTCGGATCCCACGTTAAACTGTAGGTCCTCCATTTCGTCTCACTATCACCCTACCATTTCACATTAGCGTAAGTGCGTATAACCCGAACGGCTAGTAAGACGCGGTGCTAATAATAATAATAATAATAATAATTAGGTGAATGTCAACGAAACGTGTTATGTTGGTTTGGGAATGTTGAGAGTATGAGTGTGGATCAAGTGACGAAGCATATATGTGATGCAACAGTATGCTATGAAAAGAAAGGGGAAGGCCATTCAAGGCATGTTTAAATGTTGTTGGCCTAAACAGATTTGTGAAAAAGATAAACATCAATGAGCTTTAATCGAACAAAAGAGCGTGTATGACTCAAATTAATATCGTTGAAGCGAAGGGAGTATGCAAGGATAGGGAAGTTTGGAAAAAGTTTGTAAGGATGGATTATAGGCCTACATCACCCTACCATTAAGGGGAAATTTAATTAACTTTAATTACGGCTCTTATGCAAGTTTGGTAATGTTCAGCTTGACCCTGCCACCTGCCCTTTATCTGCATTGAAACATCAGTGCACTCTATGTGGAATGTTTCAACTCTAATAAATAGGAGATACATAACAAAACACATAATGTATCATATAAATACATAAACGTAACTGTCATAGCTCTCAGAAAAGGTTCTTTAAGTGGCAGATCAACTATAACTGTCGCCTTTCTGCTTCTGCTGTTGGGTCAGGAGGAATGAGTTATCCCTCTTTGCTCATAAAGGTCAGCCATCTTGACCTCTTTGTCAAACCATGAAAAGTGAGATGGACCATGGGTAACGACTATCGACACCTTGCTTGAGAAATCACAACCTCTGGGAGTGAAAAAGTTGCATAAGCGCGTATTATAAAAATGTAAAAATCTATAAAATATCGACTTTACAATCCTGAATCAAAATATCAAAGATAGTAAGATATGGTTACTTCAAAACAAAACTAATTGAAATCTTTATATCCAGGAAACACTATTTAATCAACACCATACATAAGGTATATAACAGCCTTAGTCTATATGAGCCTATATACATACTGTGGATATTAACTATAACAATAAAATAATTGTACTGGGCAGTTTTGTGTGCAGGGTGATTATGACTAAACATTACACCTAGGTAGTTTATTGTAGATACATTAGGAGGACTATTTTACCCCAGAAACAGCCATGGCGCACTTTTAAGTGTTTCTTTATTTATTTATTTTCCTGCAGTGATAGCTCACCACCCCCACACCTAACCCGTAAGCTGGGGGACCACCTTTATCTGTTGCCTGCAACTTCTTATTCAATACTTTCGCAGCTACCCTTTATATTTGAAGGTTGTATCCCCCATCTTCAACCTCAGGACGTGCTGTGCTCTGGATGATAGGAACCCACAAAACAGTTGTACAACCTACCCTATTTAATATTCACTACAAAGCTGGTTGGGGCCCCTTTTACAAACCTATTTAGTGTGTTCATAAAACGTTTAAATTACTGATCTGAAAACTATTTTGAAATTAAAATAATAAATAGATAATACTTCCAGAATAGAAACCAAATAAGATTTCACTTAACCTTGAAATGAACAATCGAACTTAGGTATTAAAGTTTTTACAAAAAACTCCTATATTCCTTCTCTTGATAGCCTTGATAAATCAAACTCTCAAGTCAAGTGCATTGTTTCATGTCCTCAATTAAGTTATTTGGTAATCAGGGCTGTAACCAAGGTTTTCTATCCTGTATATTATTTCTGTTATCAACATCCCTTTTTCTCAACTAATAAAAAGCCTACAGCGATGAATAAGATATCAGTGGATAGGATTTTTCACCGACTTCTGACAGAGCATACTCAGTTAACATTAAAACACATGGTTTGTTTAAAATTTAAGTTAAAAGAAAAATCTAAACATTTTTGTATCATTTACCGAAAATTACAAACAAAAAATTCAAGATGATTGCATCAAATATTGTATACACAGAGGTATTGTAAATTGTGAATACGTTCACATTAATAAACTCTCTTTGCTATTTTGTGTATACACTTCGCTGAGTATTTAATTTCAACAACCCAACAAAAAAAGAATAAAACTTTTTTTTGGGGGGGTGGGGAGGAGAAGGTGGAATGTGCGAAAGTTTCGCAAGAGTTTACTGGTGTTGCTATAAACCCATTAAAGAGACAATTGAACTGAATTGTGAATACTCTTGCAGGACGTTTTATAAATAATGTACTAAAAACATTGGCCACCCAATTGTCATGAAAATACGGCTATTTTAAGATCAGTACGAGATGTTTCAGACACTACTTTTAACAATTCCACAAACTTAACTCTAGTGAACTATATAAATGAACTGCTCATTTCATTGAACTAAATTACTTTAAACTTTTTTTGAAGAATTGATAGTTCTTTCCATCTCTAATATAATTAGTGCTTTGAGTTTTCAACCTTATTTTTTTAAATGAATGTTTTTAAAAGATTGCCTTTATTTTTTTGCAGACATAACATTGAATGACTTTGCAAACTCACGCTACTCTACTGGAAAAGCACGAATAAAGAAGGCTGCAACCAACAACGTAGTTCGTGAAGGTATTATAAGACATTACATTGTGTTAACCTACAACTTTACTTTTATTTACTTGCTATTTCAGAAAGAAGTTTAATTGATATCAAAAACATAGTACCTAGATGCTAATGGTATATATATCACAGTACCCAGGAAATACTTAGATGCTAATTAAGATCATCCACACACTACTCAGAAAATAGATGCTAATTGGTATAAACCACACAGTACCTAGGAAATACCTAGATGCTAATGGTATCTATCTCACAGTACCCAAGAAATACCTAGATGCTAATGGTATCTATCTCACAGTACCCAGGAAATACCTAGATGCTAACGATATCTATCACACAGTACCCAAGAAATACCTAGATGCTAACGGTATCTATCACACAGTACCCAGGAAATACCTAGATGCTAACGATATCTATCACACAGTACCCAAGAAATACCTAGATGCTAATGGTATCTATCTCACAGTACCCAGGAAATACCTAGATGCTAATGGTATCTATCACACAGTACCCAGGAAATACCTAGATGCTAATGGTATCTATCTCTCAGTACCCAGGAAATACCTAGATGCTAATGGCATCTATCACACAGTACCCAAGAAATACCTAGATGCTAATGGCATCTATCACACAGTACCCAGGAAATACCTAGATGCTAACGATATCTATCACACAGTACTCAAGAAATACCTTGATTCTAATGGCATCTATCACACAGTACCCAGGAAATACCTAGATGCTAATGGTATCTATCATACAGTACCCAGGAAATACCTAGATGCTAATGGTATCTATCTCACAGTACCCAAGAAATACCTAGATGCTAATGGTATCTATCACACAGTACCCAGGAAATACCTAGATGCTAATGGTATCTATCACACAGTACCCAGGAAATACCTAGATGCTAATGGTATACTATCTCTCAGTACCCAGGAAATACCTAGATGCTAATGGCATCTATCACACAGTACCCAGGAAATACCTAGATGCTAATGGTATCTATCACACAGTACCCAGGAAATACCTAGATGCTAATGGTATCTATCTCTCAGTACCCAGGAAATACCTAGATGCTAACGGTATCTATCACACAGTACCCAGGAAATACCTAGAGACTATTATTTTAGCTATTCCTTGAGTTTTGTTTATTTGGAGAGAAATCGACTGTGTGATATATAAGTGATATACATCATGGATATTATCATCTTCATTTAAGGGGCGGCAGGGGAGGGTAGCTTTTATCAAACGCACCTGCATTAGCATGGTGAAGAGATAGGAAATACCACATCAAGCTCACCCACCTCAACTTCCTACCAGCAGCTTCTAGTCTTGTGCAAGCTAGACAACCTAGGCCTCGATTGTGTTATCTCTTTTATGGGTCATGTGATTGTGTTATTACATTGTTGGTTAAACTGTTTGAATATCAACATTAATTTAAGGGTTTCATGAGTTTAATTAAATTTTGTCACAATATTGATAATAAGGTTGATGTTTATAGTTACCATTGTAATTTGGTAGATAATTTACAATGATAGGGTCTAATGGATTAAGTTAAATAAAGTATTTTTGGAAGATAAATACATACTCTTTATCCAAAATTTGTTTTTTTACTCGGAAATAAGTTTTTTTATCAGCACTGGAACATTTGGCCAAGTTTTTTTTTGTTAATAACCCCCAACAATTAGTACCCAAACTGAAGTAGACATGTCCTGATTGGCCATCCACTGCTATTGTTGTAGTCAAAGAATTGTCTACGCACACCGACACCAGGGCGTGGTACGACAAGTTGGAAGACTATGAAGGAGATTTCGAGTTTGTGGAAGAAGAGGACGAAGACGGAGCAAGAGGTGAGTCAGCAACTGCGACATCCATGAAAACACATACTTTTAAGGTGTAAGTAAAATATTTTCGAGCTTCGCATGTGTCTTTAAAATGTCAGTCCTTAATTCGGATACTTTTTATTTTTCCCCCCCTCAAGCTGTGGTGATGAAGAGGGCCCCTCGACGTCGAAAGAAGACCATCAGTGAAGATCAAAGCGGTAATATCGGGGGTATCGATTACCCTCTTGACATTTGGTTCCTAATCTCATCCGAGCACATTCGGCCGGAGGATGTGAGCATTTTCGCAGGGATCTGCAAGAGTGCGCTGCACGTCACAAACACTGCCAAGTTTTGGTTTCATCTCTACAAGAGGTGAGCTACCAAAGTCATATTTAGATGTGTTCAGAGTAAGGAGTTTAAAGAATAACTCGAAACTTTACGGAGCAATATATATTTAAATCTTTCTTGCACTATGAATTGATATTATCACATTTAGTTTCCCTCGTTGTCCTGAAAGCTGTGCTAGGCCTGTAAAGAGGGTTCTGGCTAAGTTTAGACCCCCACATTTCTTACTTCATGTACCCATTGGTTAAGTTCTCACGATGGTAAAAAACATAATTCCCATCACAAAAAACAGAGTAAGCAGCAATTCTCGCCCGTGTGTAAGCTATAAAAGTCAGTTTCTATATTAGATGTGGTTATTGTTATACAGGGTGCTGAGAGCGAAATGGAGGGAGATCAAGGTATCGGAATGAAGGAATTATAGTACCGATTTTTGAAAAAGGTAGACAGGAAGAGGTGCAGGAAATATTGGGGAATAACGCTGATTTGCCGCTCTATAGAAATATATGAGAAGATATCTACTGGAATAGATAATAAGAGAGAAAACGGAAGGAAGATGGAGAGAGGAATAGCACAGATTTCAGAAACAGATGTCTACAGTAGACTTGATCTTCACTACACGACAGCTGATGGGGAAAAAGACACAAATTTGGGAAAGACTTGGTAATGATATTTATGAATGTGAAGTAGGCATATGATAGCGTGGATGGAAATAAAGTTTGGAAAGCGATGGAGGAGGTTGAGGTGGAAAGAGGTGTTGTAATGAGAGTGAGGAGAATGAGTTGTGAGAAGGGGTGGATGCACTGGTTCCAAATTTTTTAAAAAGGGAGTGCTCTCTCTCTCTCTCTCTCCCCACAAATATTTGTAATGGTAATAGAAATGGTAATAAATAAAGTGGCAAGGAAACTCGGGGAGGAAATAATGAGAGCCATGATGTTTGCTGGTGACTTGATGGTATAAGGAGAGAAGAAAGAGGAAATACAGGAACAACTACAAGAATGGAATGAGGAAGTGAAAGAGTGTGGAATGAAATTTAGCATGGCAAAGTGAACTGATGGTAATGACAAGGAAGAGGATAAGGCTTAGTAAGGCTATAAGGTTGGATGGAGTAGAGCTGAGAAAAGTACAGTAGGAAGTGAGTGCGCTTAAAGTGCAACAAAGTGTTGTACCTATTGTCACCCATGCAGCAGAAACATGGACAATGAATGTAAGAGGGACCAAGAAAGTGGAGGCCATGGGAATCAAGTTTGTGAGGAGCATGATAGTTGTCAGGAAGAGAAACAAGATTAGGACTGAAGTTATCTGGTAAAGAGTACATGAGATAGTAGAGGAAGCAAGGCTGAGATGGTATGGGCATGTAATGAGGATGTTGGAGTACATGAGATAGTAGAGGAAAGCAAGACTGAGTTGGTATGGGCATGTAATGAGAATGGAAAAAAGAATTATGGTGATAAAGTATATAGGGAAAAGACCAAAAGGTGAGGCCAAGAAAGAGATAGGACGAGCAGATAACAAAGTGTGCAAGGGAGAGGAGAAGAATGGTGGAAAGAAAGTGGAAGATGGAGGAATTTAACTAAACTGACCCGGCCATAGGCTGGAAACAGTTGATAATTATGGCTTCATCCCAAACCTAGAGGATCTGTGCATGTCGACTTACCATTTAAATTATTTCAAGCTTACATTGGAATGTATTTTATCCACTTTCGTAGTGTCCCACGAGGAAGATTAATGTTAAATATATATACTCATGGAAGTCGCTTTTATATGAACACAACTCTTAATCAAACCATTGAGGCTTAGTACTTATTTTTCATATCTCGCAGCTAGAAAGCACTAGTATGATAGTGGAGCTGCCATGTGGTCACATATGGTACTATGGATTTCTTCTAATCCCTCTTATTTTGAAATGAAGAGAAAATTAAAGAGGTCTAAGTTTAATTCTGCTCAGCTCAAGGCTTACACAAGCTATCTATTTTTTTTAAAACCAACTCATTTTTAAAAATCACTAGAATTACAAAATCACTAAACAAATCTACAAACAGAAAGAATAAAAGAATACAGCCTTTGGATTAAAACTTACCAAGTGATATTTCGTGTACAAAAGTCTGGCGAGTCTGTCTCTTAATGACAGTTCATGAGTACCACAGTATTTTAAGTATTCTATTAATCTGCCTAATATATGCCAATTTTTTTTATACCTGTTCGTTGTGTTATTGGACTGATATTTTGACCGCGGAATCTATCTGTGATGCAATATTTACTGCTATTAATGTTTTAAACCTTAATCCATTTTTCAAATGAATTCCATATTCCAAATGTTTTTTTAATTATTTTACTTAAATGTTTAAGATTCTTACAGCCAAACATTGTCCACAACCCTTTACCCCCAAATAATAAATAATAAAAAACAAAATTCTGGTTTTTTTTCGTGCACAGTTAACCACAGTTGTTTACCAAACAAAGCATTAGAAAAAGTTATTTTTTTCTTGCCATCCACCTGCATAAATGTAGTCAGATGCCAGGGGCCACTGCTACTGCTGTTTTGTAAACTACTTGTTAACAATAAAATTATCTCTTCCGCTAATATTTGTTTTAAATTAATTTTTATATATATTTGTTGTGAGTGTTGGTAATATTGTTGTGTACAGACACTACCGGAGTGTTCCCAACTTACCTGAACGTCTACAGCCGGAGTGCATGGTGAGGCTGTATGGATTACGAACATGTGTAATACGAGCACTGCACTTTATGTACCCACCGTTTGTCAACAAGGTGAAGGCCATTACAACATTCGAGGAGGACCCCCACGTTTTGACCAAGCGACAATGTGTCCTCATGTGGATCAAGGTGACTTTTTATTTGTCTTAATGTCGTAGAAAAGGATTTTTTTAAACTTACGTTTGCTAATGATTAATTTTTTTTTCTCAAATGAACCATTTTACTTATATAAAATCGCTTGACTTTATTTTGAATTAAATGCATCTCGCTAAGTTTGTTAAATATTACAAAGCTGAGGCTTTAATATTTAGATTTTATCAGCGCCTTTATTTTATAAATGTAAAAAAAAATAAAATTCAATAGCATTGGTCTTTTAGAACTTACTTTATACATGGAGTATGGATTTTGTCTACTAGATTTCTCCACTGAAATCCCCAACCAACTAAAGAGAATCGGTTACTACAAGAGGTTGTTTTGGGAGTGCAAGTGTCAGCATTTGCGAACAGTAGAAAAGGACTAGCTCATTCCCAACACAATAGCGGGAGACAATAGATATACCTTTTCTCAATATCGGCTAGTACTTAGACATTTCTTTAAATTCTCTAAAAGGTTCATTACAGAGTTTAGGACAGGTGTCTGCAGGTCATAGCAAGGTGGTGTTTTTCCTACATACTTAGTTTTTACCATTTTCTTTGGCATCCTCTCTTTTTCCATCCTCATTACATGCCCATACCATTTCATTTTTGCCGCTTCTACTATCTCATGTACTCCCTGTACCTACATTTTTTCCCAGATAGCTTCATTCCTTCCTCTTCACTCTTCCTCATCCCTCTTTCTCCTTCCCTTTTTTCCTTTCTATTCCTCCCTCCTCTTCCTCCTCCCTTCTCTTCCTCCTTCCTCCTTCCTCTTCCTCCTCCCTCCTTCCTCTTCCTCCTCCCTCCTCTTCCTCCTCCCTTCTCTTTCTCCTTCCTCTTCCTCCTTCCCTTTTTTCCTTCCTATTCCTCCCTCCTCTTCCTCCTCCCTTCTCTTCCTCGTTCCTCCTTCCTCTTCCTCCTCCTTCCTCTTACTCCTTCCTCTTCCTCCTTCCTCTTTCACCTTCCTCTTCCTTCTCCTTCCTCTTCCTCCTCCTTCCTCTTTCACCTTCCTCTTCTTTTTTCTACATTTCTATCATATTTATCTCTTAGATATTAAAATAATTATTGAATTTAAAAAAAATACTATTGTGTGCTTTGAACTTGGCAATTTTTTATTTTTCTCTTGTATCTTTTTTTGTCTAATTATTCCATACAAGTTTAAAATAATGTTATTTCTTCACAGAAATGTAAAAACCAATGGTTGTTCTTCTTCAAGCTAAAACAGAGCAGGTTTGTGATTGGACGAGGCCCTGCGATAAAAGCCAAACAACCGGACTTGCTGGAGATGCTTGAAGATGTCTCTTCCAATCATGATGAAGGTTGTAAGGTTCTACAGGTGAGGTCCACCTTCTAGATCAATTATTATTAGAGTTGGGTCAAATCCACTATTTTATGAATCCGAATCTTCATTTTACTTTCAAATTACAAATATGGAATTCAAATTCAGATCTTTAAAATAAATAATGAGCCTCAGAGGAAATAGAAAATATGATTCTTTTAATCCATTAATTATAGCTAGTGGGAGTCAAACTCGTTTCTTCCATACCGCAATACCCCCGATTCTTGTATTGAAAGAATCGAGAATCGATCTTAATTTAATGATTCTCGATATTTTGATTCTTAACTCTCAATAAAAGTACTGGTAACTAAGAAAATATCTGAATTCAAAACTAGTAGTAATCGATCTCTTATATTTGTGTGTTGAACATTATTTGCTATCTATCTGGGTCAATTAACAACCATATCTGTTGAATTTTTTAAAAAACTTGTATTTTCTGCAATAATTGTTGATAATATCTTTTTTGAATTAATTATGAATGATTTGACTCAATGAGGCTTTATTTGCAGGTAAAAATATATGCTTACTTTGTAATTTATTATTATTTCATTAACTATGTATAATATGTTTTAATACTTACCCCAAGAGAATTTGAGAAGAAAAACCAACTACCAAAGGTTCATCCCCCTGCGGTAGCACCCGTTGCAGCACATGTGGAATCCACCTACCAGCTACATCCTTCAACAGCAAAGTAACCAAAGTGGAACACAAAATCCCTGGCCATTAAAATTGCAAAACAAATAACTTTATGGGGGAATTGTATTATATTTGGAAGAAGGTATAGCTAGTAATATCGAGCGTGTATTTGTTAACTCACCTAATGCTGAGGAGGATGAAACTTGTTCTGTTCCAGGTGACCTGTCTGAACTATATCTCCATCCCGGTTGTGTTGGGGCTGACACTCTGCTCGGTCTCTCTGACACTGTCGCAAGGTCTGCGCTTCCATCGTCTGCAACTCCTGTTTGGTTCAGAGCACTCGTGCTACACGCTAGGCAGTAGCTCCTCGTTGGGTGGCAGTCCTGTGGTGCTGGACCCTGTTGTAAACATTCGTGTGTTGGACTGGTGGCACCCTTTGTACCCTCACTCCGCTAGTACCAGCTTCAACATTCCCGCGCACGACTCTGATTGAGCACACTACCTGGCGCGTTTCTAAACACAAAACACTTTCATCTAGGGATGACAAAAAAAAACAACAGAATATTCATTTATTTTCAATACAAGCTTATCATACACAATTTAATTATTTATCAGTTTTTAATATATTAATGAATATTTTTTTTCAAATCAATACACAAAATTAAGGCTTTAGTGTCGGTTGATCAACTGTCTAAACTTGTTCACCTCGCTATGGTCACAATGAACTTAACATACATTTTTTATGTTTATTATCTATAATATTTTTCAAACTAGATTTTCATTTATTTAATTTTTTTATTTGAAAGCATTCTTTGCTAAAAATTACTATAGCAAACTTATTATAAATAAAATGGTTGTATTCTGTGCGGGATTTCCAGAACACGGAGAACAATGACTTAGCTACAATCATACGCCACCACAATTTCCCAGTTAGGGAGGATGTAACAGGATTGACATTTTATCCAAATTGATATTTACCGTATACCTTTTTGTATATTCTCGGAAATTTTACTATGGGCTAACAAACACCCATCACACAAGCCATCTTCATTTATGTTAGGAAAAGTCGGTAATTTACAAATTTGACAAGCCTTGTCAACTTGTTTCTTTAATGCACCAGTTCTTTTTTTTGTGGTAATTATTTTCTATATTCTGATAATGGTTTTAAAAGAAGTTAAAATTTTATGTTACATTGAGAAAATGTTGTCACTTAACTTAGGCTGTTTAGTAGAAACATCTCTTTATCAACTTTCAGGATGGAAATTCTATCATTAACTAAAATTGACGAAAATTGGGGAAGGTTACCTTGAATCCTTAAGAATATTCATTGAATATAGTTTAAAATCCATAAAGAAAACTAAAGAAAACTAAAAAAAATTAGTTAAATTTGTTTTAGAGCTTTATTAATGCTTATTAGTTATTGGTGGTTCAAAACCATTTACATTTATCAGTTGAACTTAACAACCAGGCCCCAGACCAGTAATTTAACACTTAAATGAATGGATTATAAGAAAGAATGTTAACATTTTGTAACCATTGGTATTTTATATTATTCTCTTATATTTATAATTTATATTTCCTCTTGTGTTCATAATTTCTCGTAAAATTTGGATTTGACTTATATCTAAGAAAAACAAATAAGTTTTTTCATCTTGGAACATAAGATTTGTAGAAATAAGCAAAAACTGTTATATTTTGCAGATCAAAACAATTTTGTTTAATATAGTTTATTTTCGATCCAGCATTTTCTTTTAACCTAGGGTTGTAATTAGCTAACATTTATTTTAAAATAAAAAGAAAAAAAAAAGAAAAAAGATGACGGCAGGCCCCCGTATCCCGCTCTGCCGTGTGTGAGAGCCGACTCTACTACTGCTCTCTCCACATGTGCAACTAAGCTACACTAGGGTGGGGTACTACGCGTGCGTCAGGCCAAGGCCTATGCACTTTAAAATGCGGGAAAGTAAGAGAAGAAGTACGACTCTATTAGAGTAGGGTAGGGCAGTCCTGGCAGACAAAGGGAAAGCCACCAGGACCACCCCACTGAGTGGAAGTAAGAGCAGGGAAAAACCCCTTGGACTAAGTCAAGGGTAAAAACCTGCGATAGTATCATGCAGGGTGCATGCATAAGTTAGTGTTAATATGGTTTGACGCATATTCCCACTAACATAGGATATTACTGGATTTTAAAATACCATTTACAAAATAATTTGTTCTCATCAGTAATGCTGTTTGTCCATGCTTCTATTAATCAGTAATAAAATGTACTCGCCTAGTATTATCAGTAATAAAAATTAGTCCTGTGCGGGAATGACATTTTGACTTTGGTAAATTTTCCGGCGTGAAATAACGATTTCCCGCAGGAACGGCAGACTGGTTAGAGTTTAAAAGTAATTGTATACTTTAGGATAATATAATATATTTTTCAGATGTGTAATTTTAGTCTAATCATAGTTTTTCCATTCTTTTCAATAAAAATAAATATTAGGTAAAGTTTCAGTTGAGTTAAATGTAGTGGTAGATGTTAAAAATAGTTTGATAATAGTCTGAAAAAGGAACAAAAACTCTGATTGGTTGCAGTAAGTTGTATGAAGTATTAACAGTAAATTTGGTGACCTGGCAGTCTAGGGGTAAAGTGTCGGACTTGTGTGCTGGGGGTCCGGGGTTCAAGCCTCGGTCCCAACACAGATTTATCTGATTACCAAACCCTTCCTTCACCTCTGACAAGACGTGTATTAATCACAACTTGTGAATGTGAGGAAATGCCAGGCCTCCACCGTGGTTCGGATCCCACGTTAAACTGCAGGTCCTTCATTTCATCTCACAATCATCCTACCATTACACATTAGCATAAGTGTGTATAACCCGAATGGGTAGTAAGACGCGGTGCTAATAATAATAACAGTAAATTTACCGTCTGTAATTTTTAAAGGAAGAAAATATGCACACTCAAAATTTATATATTAACTTATTTTTAAATTTAAAGTTTTCCAAATAAAAACCTAACAATTCTTGAGTAAGATTTTTGATATGATGTCAATAAAAAGAATTTAGTCTAATGTAACTATTATAATTGTGTGTTTTTAATCAAGCACTTTTGGTATAAATATAAATAAATTCTAAAAATATATTTTAAGATTGACTAAAATAGTTCTTAAATTAAAAAAAACTCATGGCATTAATTTTAATAAATACTTACACAGTAAAGACGAATTCACACTGAGAGGGCTGTGCGCCGGCTGTTTCATGTCACTACCATTCACACTCACCGGACTGTGCGCCGGCTGTTTTGTGTCACTACCATTCACACTCACAAAACTGTGCGCAGACTGTGTCGTGTCGCCACCATTCACACTCACAAAACTGTGCGCCGGCTGTGTCGTGTCACCACCATTCACACTCAAAAGACTGTGCGCCAGCTGTGTCGTGTCACCACCATTCACACTCAAAAGACTGTGCGCCAGCTGTGTCATGTCGCCACCATTCACACTCATAAGACTTTGCGCCGGCTGTGTCATGTCGGTACCATGCTCTGTCCTTTGGTCACCGTAGTTATGTTTGACATTGAGTTTTCCTGCACTTTCCTTCCATATAACTACTTTATGAGATCACTATGGTTGTGTTGGAATATTCTCCAGGCATTGTCAGATTGTAGATAAAAACCTTCATGAATGATCGCATTTGCTGGAAGAAGACAAACTAGGAGAAATGACACATGGTCGACAATAGGGCACCCTGATTTCAATTCATACTGACAGAGCTGTGAACCTATCGTCCTGAACTGTCTGGACCGTCACCTTGGGAGAACACTTTTGAATCAATTCAAACAACACGGTCGGTCAGCGCACAGCCCTCTCATTGTGAATCAAACAGTCTTACAAGGTTACTCATATGTAAATTGCCCGTTTGAGATTGTCTGCACCACGACACAGCCAGCGCACAGTCATCGCACAGCCCTCTCAGTATGAATCCGTCTTTAAACATCAAAATATTCAAACTAATATGAACAAATAAAAGTGAGCCACAGTCTTGTCCATAAGAATAACAAAAACATTTCTCAGCTAGCTCACTGTCTGTTTACCTCTTTTTAGTTACTAAATTTCTCACAAAAAGCGCTGTTGGACTTCAAAAATATTAGCTTATTCAAATATTATTATCTATGACATAAAAGCAAATGGTTGCCATTACAAAGAATAACATTTACATAATAGACGTGTATTTATTAAATAAGTGTGTTGAAGGTGTATTTAATGTATAATTTGGTATTCAAAAGCCACATTCATAATTATTTTGCACTAAAAATATGTTTTTCTACCTTAAATCTATTCAGGGATAAATATTTCCTTAAATTATATCCAGTGTGGTTAAGCTCTTTTGTAGGGAGCTATAAAATAAAAGTGATTAAATTTTCAAGTGTCCATCTACTTAACGGAAGCTAAGGTTAATTTAGATTTTAAAAATTAATAATATTTTCAATGAAAATTAAATAAAAACGTGACTTTGATAGCGAGTCCTTAATTTTAAATTGTTAATATTTTTACCTGAAATATCCCGAGAAATATTTTTCCCCCATCCTGAATTTCGATAACAACCGTTTTCTCGAAGCTCGGGAGATCCCGCACAGCCCTGATAAAAACGTATGATTGTAAAACATGTCATCTTTACATTTCTAGTTTATAGACTTAATGCATATTCTAGACAAAATCTCATTCCATTTTTTTTTGTCATATTGAATTACTTAAGCGAGATTGTGTCTGCTATTTCACATACTTTGTCAAGTGAACATAGATAGCAGGATTTCGTTATAACCCCCCATCGAACAAACATTAAACAATCACTAGAAAGATGGCAGAGTTGAGCAAGAGATATGAAGGCTGATAAGTTAGACCTGCTTACCTCTTTACTTCTAGATATTGCAGTGTTCGCTATTTACTCTTACAGTACTAAATCACTTCAATATGTGAATCTCAAACAAATACTGTGATTATATCCAAACATCTTTGATACGTGTTTAAAAACTGTGATATGGTAGTGGGTCTATATTATAACAATTGTTAACTAGCGACAGGTGGATCTTTTGATGAAAGATTCGAATATTACATCACTGAACCAGCAGCGAAACTGTTTAATTTGGCTATGTACTACATACTTAAACCACTTCACACTTTAGCAATTTAATTGTGTTGTTTTAGATTAACTTGTAAATACAAGTAATGCTCTTTATCTTACTGGCTTTTGACCTAAAAAAAATATATATATTGCATTGTTTTGAGTAATAATTCATCTGTGATTGTTACGTAACTTAGATTTTTTTTATTGTCTTTTTTTAATTTTAAAACTAAACGAAGTTACCAATTTAATACCACTATATTTGTAAGAAGGTATAGGAAAAGTGGATAAAAACATATAAAAGGGACTAACATAATAAGGCTTTTACAAAATGAAAAGAAGAACACAGTTCACACTTAACATTTCTACCGATAGAATGAAACCTATGTCGGTGTATTGAGCGGTGACAATCGATTTTATTTAAGAGGCAACCATAACCTCTTTGTTCAATGGCAGCAATGTAAAGTGTGAACTGTGTTCTATCCACCTTTCCTGTAGCTTCTTTCAAATATAATACAATTACCTAATAAAGTGAAAATAGGTTTTCCTTATGGATATAATTTAATATTATTTAATTCTTATTGTGATGCTGACTGATGAACAGTATTGTTGTGTATTATATAGCTTAATATAATAATTGTATTAATCTGTGATTGCACTCCTAAAAGCTATTCTTGAAATTGATAGCTTTCGTGAACATTAAGATGGACGGTGTTGCAACATTAAATATAAATAACAAAAAATTAATAAAAGAAACGTGCTAGGTAGGTATTTTTATGTTTCTCTTTACAAGAGTAATTTAAAAAATAATGTTCACCTTATACAAACTTGTCAATGAAACATGTTTTTTTCACTAACTTTAACTGTGCTTTTGTTTTGTTTATGTATTGTCAAACCTTTAAGTTGCAAATTCTCACTAAAATTTTGAAAGATGTTTACTTTGACGAACTTATTTTGAACTATTATGTAACATTGAGTTTCCAGCGAGAATATAAACCTGTAACATGTCTTGCTTGTGTCTACATATATATATAAATATATACTGAAAGTATGATAGATAGGCAAGTCAAACACACCAGATAATTAGTTAACAAAGTTCACATTTAGTTTTTGAATCCTGGTGTGCCCAGAAAATAATTGTGATGTATTGTGTTTAAATATTTACTTTCTGACCTACAATATTTTTGTTGTGTGGACTTTTACTTTCTCTTCTCCTTTCAAAATTTATTTAACTAAGCCAGTTAGCTCTATTTTTTATTTATGTCTTTATGTTATTAATTTCTCTGTAAATACTTTATAGAATTCTTATGAGCATACATAATCCTCTACACATTTTATCAACCACATTTAATTTCATGTCAGAAAAAAAAACTTTTTTATGATAAGGTTTAATGTTATCGCTTGGAACCAAAAATATTTAATAATATACTTATTGTAGTTGGTACATTTTATGTATTATGTTGATTTTATATCCGCTTAAGACCATTTTGGTTCAGATAAAATTAACTTTGTGATTATTCTTTTAGTAGTATTTGGAAAGTAACATTTCAAATAAATATGATTAAATCAATATGTTTTTTTATTTATTGCCCAAGTGTGGTTTAATTGCTGTTCCGATAAACATAAGTTATATTTTACTAGGCTACCTCATAAGTCAAAAACAAAATTATATATATATATANTTAGCAGTACTTACCTGAGTGATACTATAGTAGATATTGTTTAAACTAGGAGAGATAGCCAATACTTACCTGAGTAGTACCACACATAATAAAACTCTAAGGTATGCCTGTATCTTCAGTGACCCTGTAAGGTACCAAGCTAACCTTGTATTATTGCACTATGGTATAGCTTATCAGATTGTGTCATACTGTAATACATCAAGGCAAGACTGCGATCTTTCAGGGTAAACACAATTTACATTTTAATGTTTGTTGCGTTTCTATTTAACTGGTTAGTATACACAATAAGAAAACAAAATAATCCATTTTTAGAATTTTTGTCAATTTGTCTGTTGGCAATAAATTAAAAAAAAAAAAAAGAAAAAAGT